>CANYCX010838121.1:0-22640 GCA_948193385.1 Breynia disticha f. nivosa
TCATCCTCTTTTACCTGCTGAGATGCGACAGCTACAGCATCCCCTCCAACATGGTATAAATCATCATATCTTATCTCCTCCTCTACCCCAACTACAGACTGATATGGGGTAGGAAACTTCTTAAATGGCAGAAAAGCAGCATTATCCTACTCTTTAGGGTTATTTTTAGTGCTACTAGGTAGCGAACCCTGTGGCCTAGCACCAAGCTGCTTTTCCATCTAACTCATCTAGTACTCGAGATTTTTAAAGTCGTCTGCAAATCTCGATTCTGGCATTTTAAGTCTTCACCTTCATCTCGACTCATCAACCATTTAACCTCTCTCTATGAGTAAGACGTGTAGTAGCAGGTCTCCGTAGAGTGGTCACCACCATACGTAATACAATGAACTGTTCTAGACACCAAACATCCTCTAATAGCTTGCTCTATCAATAACCTAGTGAGCTCCTCAATTTCCTTACCCTGGCCATCATTTGTGCCTCAAGAGACGTAATGTGGTCCGCCCGTAAGGTAGCAGAAGGCTGAGACTGCAGAGGTCTCACTGGTCGATTAATTTTATTGCTCCAAGCGTAACTGTTTAATGCCATCTCCTCAATGAGCGTCATGTACTCTTCTAGACTCTTATGTAGTTTGGATCCACCATAAGCTGAATCCAGAGCTTGGTTTGTTTTCGACATCAGCCCTTTGTAGAAAGTCTCTACATACAACCACAACTCCAATCCATGATGTGGGCATCTATGAAGGATTCTTTAAAATGCTCCCAAGTCTCACCCAAACTCTCATGCGCAAACTACATAAACTTTGTAATCTCTATGCATAAATGTGCTGATTGAGCTAGTGGGAAGTACTTCTCGTAAAAAAATGGCAGGGTTGGTACCATGTCTTGATCGAACCCAAAGCAAGACTAAAAAACCACGAGCACACGTCGTTTCGTAACAAAAAAGGAAAGAGAAGTAGTTGTTTGGCATCCTTGGGCACGCCATTGATCTTGAACGTATCCAAGATCTCCAAGAAATTGCTCATATGAGAATTCGCATCCTCGTACGACTTCCCCCGAACTACACTTGACTCTTGACCATCTGGATAACCTATGGCTTAATCTCGTAATTATTGGCAGCTATCCTAGGTCAAGTAATATCCTGACCCATCCCATAAATAAGTAGTCTGGCATAATCCATAATGGTGCGCGACTAAGGCAAATGTGCTCCTGGGTTTCTTAGATTGCTTGCCATAATTGTACCTCGATCATTCTCTTGCATGCACTATTAAGTTATAACTACTAGAAGATTCCAGCGGAATCTGCATCGGTCTGCTACTCTTAGCGGCTTTTTGCGACTGCTTTGTCTTGTTTCTACTACGAGTGTGCATACACTGTGACAAGAGACTAAGACAAAACGGAAGTTAAACGACTAACGATAACAAACTAGGTAGGACAATAAAAACTAAATAAAACAAAAGAAAAATCAAATATATACAAAAGCAAAATCAAGAATAGAAAAACATATAAAAAAATGCCAAAAACATAATGTAAACAAGAAAACAACTAACAAGCAAAATCAATCAACAACACAAGCAATAGTCAAAAACAAAAAGCAATAAAACAACATGCAAATATGAACAAAGAAAGCAACAACAAAATGAAAATCAACAAGCAAAAATCAACAACACAAAAAAAAGAAACAAAAACAGGCAAAAGCATGCAAATACGCAGAAAAATAAAAGACTGGTCCTTCTGACCTCACAACTCAAACACTAAGACTAATAGCCGATTTTTTCCCGGAAACGACGCCAAAAACTTGATGCTTCCTAAACCTAAGTGATGTCTAATTGCACAAGCGTACGCAGTCAAGTAGTAAGGGGAGTAAAACTCAACCCAAGTTATCGTACCCTAGGAAAAATCGAGCTAAAAAAATGCGCATCATAATTGTTTACCAGAATGTCCAATCTAACCAATTTTTATTGAATTTCAACTAAACTAATTAAATGAAAATTGTAACTAATTCCTAAATGTGCTTGAAAGTAAAGGCATAAAACATAAAGTCCCAAACATGAATGTAAATGAAATCAACTGCAGTAAACATAACTCAAAGATGAAATTGCATTAAACTCAAAGGTAAATGACAATTAATTGTAACAAATATCAAACTTAAAATATCTTAACATAAAAACAACAATCTAAACATCAAACCAAACTGAAATTAACATCAAAACAGTAACCAAGCAACATTAAAATAGTAAATCAAAATAATAACTAACAGAAAATGTAAAGAGATCGACAAGAAATGTACATAAAGCAACTAAAAGCAACTAGAACCAAAAACCCCGAATGTAACCTGTAAGAAAACAGTAAATCACATCAGGAATTTAAATAATAGAAATTGTAAATTGCAGAAAAGTAAAGAGTTTGTCAGGCAATGAAAAGAGCTATGTGAAATGTAAATCAAATCTAAAGCAAAGCATAAAAATGTAAAGATTGCAGGAAAATAAAGAGCTAAAACCCTAATATGCTATGAACTACTCCTAAGGTCATCTAACATTTGACAGAAAGAAATGGAACCCATCGTGCGTTTTATCGATTATTCCATTGCTCGACACGATCTTGCTGAACTGGCACTAGTCGTGCACTGCATTCCAATCCAAATGGCACTATGGGAACATGAGTAGCATAAGATTCATGCCAATTTTTAATTTTAGCATGAAGGTCATGCCAATGGCACGACCCGTGCACATCTTTTGGGTTAAGTACGAGATCTTGCTCTTCAAAAGGGGGTTATGTCAACTTATAGGTTGAAGATTAGGATAAGCACAACTAGTGCTCATCAGCATAAGGTCGTGCTGCCTCTTTTTTAGCCCAAATCTCTCTAATCCATCTCAACCTACTTGCAAATCAGTCTCTGATCACAAGCAATATCGACTATCACATGAAAAGTAAAAATCTGGTAAAAACGAACGATAATCAATAAAGATGTGAACTATTCTGTGTGTATATCACATTTTAAACATAAAGTGAATTTTCAAATCAAAGCCAGTTTAAAATGTGATTTTTCAGGGAAATTATGACTAGATGCACCCGTAATACGTAGGTAAAATATGAGAAATATACTCAGATTATGTGCGCATCAAATGTCGATATCCAATTTACTCCTAGGATTCAAGTCGTTAATCTCACTAACAATTCCACTAATACTCCTCCTTTCTCTCTATAGCTCTCTCTCAATCTCTCTCTCGGTTTCTCTCTCTATTTTTGTAAAAACAAAGCTTCTGTTATGATTTTGAGTTAAGTAATGTTTTTTCGATTAGCACGGTTGTGTCCACCTCAGCACACCCCGTGTTATTATCCATATGCCAGCTCATGCTTCAATTTCCAACTTTCTTACATGATTTTCACCTCAACACGAGCCACGATTTGTTCATCATGGCTCGTGTTATTCAGCATGTCCACCGTGCTGGTTAACACTCCCATTGTGTTGATATTTTCTTTATCCAAAAAACTTGATCATGCTCTTCATTAGCAAGGTCATGCTCATCATGTTTCCAATAAGCACGACCTCCTGCCAATCAGAACACTCCTCGTGCTGCAGGCTATAACTTAGAATTTTATGCAGCTTTCTACATTAACTTATTTTTATACTTCCTGTAATACTGTCCTATATTACATTTTGACATTTCTTAAAGTATATTATTTTCATTTAAACTTAAATTATGTTCATTTAAACTTACTTTCATTAATCATTTACTAATTATAGGAATTTAGGATAGGAATGTTACAGTTTGTGTACCAAAGATTGAAAGTATCAGCCAGGAGATACTGGATGAAGTACATAATACTTATTATGCAATGCATCCAGGAATGACAAAGATGTACAATACTCTGAAACAACATTATTGGTGGCTGAACATGAGAAAAGACATAGCTGAATTTGTATCCATATGTTTAGCATGTCAACAAATAAAAGCTGAACATCAAGTGCCAACTAGAAAACTTCAACCATTATCCATACCAATCTGGAAGTGGGAGTGGATAACTATGGATTTTGTGATAGGATTACCCCGAATAGAATCAGGTAAAGATGTAATATGGGTGATTTTGGATAGACTGACTAAATTTGTGCACTTTTTACCCACCAAAGTTGGACTCTCTTTAGAACAGTTAGCAGAACTGTATATGCGATAGATAGTCTGATTACATGGTATCCCAGTTTTTATAGTATCAGATGGAGATCCAAGGTTTACTTTCAGATTTTGGCAGGCTTTACAGAGTGTATTGGGTACAAAGTTAGATTTCAATACTGCCTTTCATCCATAGACTGATGGACAGAGTGAAAAGACTATACAAACTTTGGAGAAGATGTTGAGATCTTGTGTTTTGGAGATTTAGGGCTCTTGGGATAGGTACATACTATTGATGGAATTTGCGTATAATAATCAATATCACAGTAGCATTGGTATGGCACTGTATGAAGCTCTGTATGGACAAAAATGTAGAAGTCCAAAATACTGGGATAGACAAGGAGCAAAAATAGTTGAAGGACCCAAAATCATACAAGAAATGATGGAAAAAGTAGAGCTGATCAAAGGCAAGTTAAAGGCTACTCAGGACAAACAGAATAGTTATTATGATCAACACAGAAAAGAAATGGAATACAAAATCAATGATAAGGTATTTTTGAAAGTTTTTCCTTGGAAAGGGATAATGCGATATGGAAATAAAGGAAATTTAAGTCCCATATACAATGGACCATATGAAATAATAGAGTGGATGGTCCATTAGCCTATAGATTGGCTTTACCTACGGAGTTAGCACAGATACATGATGTTTTTTATGTAAGTATGCTCAGAAGGTATAGATTTGATCCTACTCATGTCATACGTCATAAGTACAGATAATAGAAAATCTAACCTATTTTGAAGAACTAGTGCAAATTGAGGATCATAAAGTCAAACAGCTAAGAACCAAAGAGATTCTAATGGTTAAATTCCTCTGGAAACATCACAACATGGAAGAAGCAACTTAGAAGACCGAGGATATGATGAGTCAAGAATGTCCTCAGCTATTTATAGGTAAGAGTTAAGTTATATAATTGCATTACATTTTAGTTGATCATATAGAAAAGAAGTAAGAATTAAGATAGGATAAAAAAGATAGAGAATTTTGAGGATAAAACTCTCTAAGGGGGAAAAAATTGTAACATTCCTATTATAAATCTCCATAATTAGTAAGATGATTAATGAAAATGAATATAATATATGTTAAGAAATGTTAAACTGCAAGATAGGATAGTATAGTTGAGAACAAAAGAGGAGTTGTGTAGAAAATTGTAGAAACTACTAACTTACAGCTTACAATATGAGGGGCGTATTAGCTGGCATGAGGTCATGCTAACTAGAAAATAAATGAGCACGACCATGTCAATCAAGAGCACGATCAAGTTTTCTGGAAAAAGAAAATATCAACACGATAGGAGTGTTAAACAGTACAGTGGACGTGCTGAGAAACATGAATCGTGTTTAATAATTAGTGGGTCGTGCTGAGGTGTAAATCATGCAAAAAAGTTAAAAATCAAAGCATGAGCAGGAATGTGGATAATAGCATTAGGCGTGCTGACATGGACACGACTGTGCTAATCATCAGAACATTACTTAACTCAAAATCACAACAGGAGGCAGAAGCCTCATTTACATGAATTAAAAGAGAGAAATCAAGAGAGAATAAGGGAGAGAGAGAGAGAAACCGAGAGAGTTAGAGAGAAAAATGAGATTTTGTGGCGAATCATTCGTAAAAACAACGAATCGAATTATAAGAGTGGGATGGATATCGATATCCAAGTCGATATCAAGAATCTACAAAGATAATTTTAATAATTATGAAGTTAAATAAAAGTTTATGAAGAACTTAGGTTAGAATTGGTTAGGATGAGATTAGAAGCATGCATATGATTATATAGTGAAATTAATTGTGATAAGAATTGTGTGGATGGTTTCATTATCAAGAATCTACAAAGATAATTTTGATAATTATGAAGTTAAATAAAAGTTTATGAAGAACTTAGGTTAGAATTGGTTAGGATGAGATTAGAAGCATGCATATAATTATATAGTGAAATTAATTGTGATAAGAATTGTGTGGATGGTTCATTAGTATGAAAAGTTAGACCGGGACAGAGTTTGGGCTCGTATCGATCCGAGTACTTCAGTTAGGATGTGAGTATCTAACTCACTACTTAACTAAATTAAAATATGATTAGGAATTGTGAATAATTACGATTATTATGAATGATTATGAATTGCGTATAATTGAGAAAAGAAATGATGATATATGCATACCATTGAGATTGATATGAAATTGATATTATATGTGAAATAAATGTGAAAAGGGAATTGTATATGTATACGATTGAAATGAACAGGTACGCAAAAATTTGAAATGAAATGCAAACAGGTACGTGAACATTATTTTCTTGTGTGTGTGTGTGTGTGTGTGTGTGTGGATATATAGCTTTGGCTGACAGGTATACAGCTTCGGCTGATATTTATACAGCGCTGACAGATATATAGCTTTTGCTGACAGTTTACAGCTTCGACTGACAGGATTGCACGAATTAAGTTATAACGTTCACGATATTACTATGACCATAAAGTGAAATGATATGATTCATAAGATAAGAAAATGAAGTTAAAACTATATATGATTTAAAAGAAGGTTAAGAAGATGAATATGAATGTACAATTGGGAATTAAATGATTACTCACTGAGCCCACAACTCACACAATTGGGACTTTTGATTTTAGGTACAGGTACTGGCTTGGATAGGCATTTGAGGTAGCTTACATATTTGAGCTAGTATGTAGGTAGGGCAGCTCCTACCCGATATATTCTCTTTTTTGATGCCATCTAAGAGTTTGTTCAATCACATTTTACATGTTGTATGATATGTAGATATATGATAGTGTTTGTGAGATAGTTACGATATGGTTATATGTTCTGATGAGTATGCATTAGTTGTTTGTATGAGATGATAGATAGATGCAACTCTAATGTTTACATATATATATGTATGATAGATGACTTTGGCTTGATATGTGTTGATAGATGAGAGTTATATAAGTGTAAGATGATGAAAACAGGTTGATTACATATTGATATTGAGTTGCAGAGATTCAACATGGGCAGTGCTTAATTGACACAATGACCTTGTTGAATTAACAAAGGACGTGCTAGACCACCACGAGGCCGTGCCCATGGGGTGTTGATCAACACGAGCCGTGCTCATATAAATTGCCAGGCAACACGAGTTCAACACAAGCTGTGCTCATGCACTGTTTGCCCCTGCTGCACTTCTGTTTTACTAATTTTGCAACTGTTTTATCCTGCAATGTTATATGAATGTTTCCAATAAAGAATAAAGTATGAACAAAAGAAAAAATTTTAATTTATTCACCATAAAACAGGTTAACTTAATTATAATTATGGATTAAATAATAATTAAAGTTTAGGATTTTATATATATTCTTATTGGAAATTAATACAAGTTAATGATTGAGTCTTATTCTCTTCTAGCATCAGCCAAAAACCTCTAAACTGAGAAAAAAATTATTTCCATGGATATCATAGCCATTGTTACCTCAAACAGCAATCAAAATATGTTAATTCCCTATTTTACTATTCCTCTAAGGTTACATATATAAATTATTTATTATGGCATGCTCAGTTGCTTCCAATCATACATGTTTACAATTTAATCAGACATATCGACGGTTCCACACCTCACCAATCATGATTGACAATCAACCTAACCCATAATTTGCAACTTGTTTTAAACATGATCAAATAGTTCTTAATTGGATCACAAGATCAGTTTTCAAAAAAAAAATCTTACATCAGATTGTTAGTTTAGAAACTGCTTACGATGTCTAGCATAGGCGCTTGCTGCCACATATGTTTTACTATCATGCACACAAATTCTCACTCTTCGAGAGCAACTATCAAATTTATCACAAAGTACTGATTCTATCAATATATTTAAAGAGCTAAATCTACTACAGATCAACTTGCAGCCTTAATGAACCATTCAGTACTGATGCGCTCAATGATTTGATTACTATTGATCTGGGACTTAAATATTGACCTTTTTTCGTGCTCTTCATGCTAAACATGAAAATTTTTATTTTGATGACCTCTTCGGCCTCCTCCTCAGCGAGCAACATCAATTAAAACATGATGAGTAGCTCACCAATACTTTGAATGCCACGACTAATGTTATCCATCGATCCTTCATAAATTCTACCCATTCTACTACACTTCCATCGTCCACAACAAATGGTATCAAGCTTAGTTTGTCCAATGCGGTCGTTATAATGGCAGAGGCAATATTCATGGTAGCAGATTTCATGGCTGAGGACGTCAACGATACCAACAATACTCACCTCACCCACCACCATAAATCAACTACAACATCTAATGACACACATGCCAAGGGTTTGGCCACATGTCTCACTAGTGTCCATCTACTCAACCACCAATACATGCTCCTACCAATATTATTGTAGCACCTCCACCCCATTAAACACAAAATTGGGTTGTGGATTCTAGGGATTCACATCATATGACATTAGACCTTGACAATTTCACCATTCACTCAGAAAAAAATGGCACCGATGAGGTCACAATTGGTAATGGTAAAACACTTCTTATTACTCATTATCGTTCCTCTACTATGTTTGCTTCCAATTCTGCTTCTTTCCATATACCTTATATTCTTCGTGTTCCTCGTGTGTTCCACAATTGTTATTTGTTTATGCTTTCACCAAAGCTAACAATATTTCTATTGAATTTTTTCATGATAATTTTATGCAGAGGACTGTCACACAAGAACAACTTTGTGTTAAAGATCCAATAAAGATAGAGTTTACATGCTACCATTACATCAAAATGCGTCACATCAAACACATGTTGCTATTTTCACCAGGCATCAAGTGTAATATTCTCATCCTAAAACCTTATAATTAGTAAAAAAATTAATATAATTAAGAATGAATCAGATAAATAAATGTTTTGAGTGATGTTTGGTTTATTATTAGAAGAGAATGTTTACAAAAGTAGTTTGATTTATCCTCTATTTAAAAATTTTGGTTTAATTCAGATAAAAGATTTTACAGGTTTCCATAGGGTACGTCTTGTTAGAGAGTACGCGCGGTGGTCATAGACCACGCACGGTCTCCATGACCACGCGTAGTCATTACGCGTTGTAGTAGACAAATACTTGGTGGCCACTACCACGTGTGGTCAACAGCCACCACGTGTAGTGTTGAAAATGTGGTAGAAATTCGAAAAGGATTAGAACTTGAAGCTTGAGGTGTTAAGTTGAACCTTACGAAATGAAACAAAAGAAGAGGAATAAGGCAGTAGTGAGAGAGAAAAATATAGAGTTTTGAAAGAGAGAGTAGAGAGTGCGAGAAGAGCGAGAGAGATGAGAGAAATATGAGAGATTTAAAAGGAGAAAAAGAAATACATAGAGAAATCAAATACGGGTCATAGAGACACGATATAAATGAGCACATGAGGATGGAGGTCAAATTAGTTATTAAATTTTTAAGTTTGATTAGTGAATATTGAAGTTTTTATATAGAATTGACAAATGGGATTATTGACTATATTATAGGATGATTAATTCAAACAACAATATCAAGACTGGAGTCTAGAGGAACTCCGAATATTACAGATATCTAAGTGAGTAATCTAGACTCACTTTTACATATAGTTATATGTGTGATCACATAAAGAATAGATAATTAATGAATATGCCATGATAAGTGTGTGCAATTATTTAGAATATATTGATTATATGTTAACTGTTAGAACTGCTAGAGTGTGAAAATTGTTGATGTGGGGTGCAGGGGTTGCACATATGCCACGATGACGATAGTCGAACTGCTTTGTGTGTTGATTGATTGTTTGAGATTGAATGATGTATACATGTTAATCACTGAAAAGATAAATTTATTTACATAATAAAATGAAAATATATGCATATGGATGAATGAAATGATGTGATAGGAAAAGTATAATTATAGGCAAAATTTCAATAAATGATCAAAAGAAATACAGCTAAAATAATCATTAAAATAATCATAAAAATGATTATAAATTCATATACATATACATATGAGTAATTAGTTAAAATTAAAGATAAGAAATCATTAGTAAACTTTTAAATGAAACACAAATTATAAGAAATGATTAAAGAAATACAGGATCCTTCATGACTTCATTACATGCACAAAATACAGATTTACTTACAAAGATATGTAATCGTTTACCCAGCGAATACGATCAATAGTTTTGCATACGATTTCATAATGACATATGAGAAATTATACAACGATTATTATCGATTATATGCATGATATTGATATATGATACTGGTTGTAACGTCCTAAAATTTATTAGAATTAATGTATATGAAAAATAGCTTAGAACAGGATTGAATCAGAAAAGAAGAGGAAAAATTCAAAAAAAACAACAGACAACACGGGCTGAGCACGACCTCATGCACATGTTAGTTGAACAGCACAACATCGTGCCCATATCTAGGAATTGGCACGACCCTATGCTGAATTTATTACAAAATGAGATCGTGCAAGCTTAAACAAAAACTCGTGCTAAGATGCACGGTACGACTTGTAGCACGACTCGTGCCCAAGGACGTGTCGACTAGGAATGTATGAATAACCGATTGTTTCATTTGTAAACAGAACAAAATTTTGAGAGAAGCAAGAGTGTAAGCAGCAGAAACCCTAGAACAACTAAAGGAAGCGTTTAAGCAAGAGGAAACAACAATTCTTGCTCAAAATCAATAGAGAAACAAATTAAGGTAAGTTATATGATTGTTATTGAGTATATGAAGAAGTTGAGCTTGCTGTGAATTATTGTTTAGATAATTAAGAACTGAATTAGTTGCTGAAATCATGTAAGTTAGCTAATTTAGGGTTAGATAACTTCATGTAAAGGATTTAAACTAATTGAACCATAGTTTGGATGAGCTTAGAGGAATTTTGGTTAGCATAAAGGCTATTGAGAAATTGAGATTTAAGTTAAAGGCTTGGTTTGAAGATTCAAAGTATGTAAACAGTTAAGAAATCAGTCAGTAACGGCCCTTACATGTTTATTTCGTATAGGAGGATCTAGACGCACTTTGGATCGAAGTTAAGCTCGACGCCGACTTTGTACAAAAGTCAAGGTAAGGGTTCTTACGCTTACTAGTGCTAAAGTTAGTATTTAAATGTTCTTAGGAACTTGGGTCGATAATTTTATAAGCTATGTGTGCTTAATTATGTGTGATTAGCATTTATGCTCATATGTAATATGTTCTTATGAACATTATTAATTTGAATTGTGATTTCTTGCTTAAGATATTCTTATATGAGCATGATTGAGAAGATTATGCCGTTATGGCATGATTTGTTCTTGTCTTTGATATTGATATGAGATTATGATAGTATGCTTTTTTGGCTATTGTCCTTGATGATATTGATCCATAGTTGATTTATGGTTGATTGATTGAAAAGTATATGAATTGATTTGTTGAGCATACATTTGATATGATTTAGTGGCCATATGAATGCATTTGATTCATTATGTGTTGCATTCATTGTGTGACACTTGGCCGATATCCTAGGCTAGGCCTAATCAGGATATTCCGAGCTGGGCTCGATGCCAAATTGTGTTCAATGCCGGTTTGGGCTGATACTATTTTGAGCTGGGCTCGATGCCGAACTGGGTTCGATGCTAGTCTGGGACTGAAGGAAAAATAATATGTAAAGAAAAAGAAAAGAAAAGAAAATGAGAAAGTACCACCCCAGGGCATATCGCATGTGAATTGCATTGACATTCATGTGCACTTGATGTGGCATTCATAATTAGCATTATTGTTGATTAATATGTGATTTATGAATGCTGATTTGGATGTGAAAATGAGATCTTTGCTTATGATATATGTACATGTGCCTTAGTATGTTTTTGGTTGATTGATATGGCTATTTAAGCAAACAAGTGTGTATTATGTATGTTTTGCATATCATTCATTGTTGATATGGTAAAGAATTTATGTTGGATATTCATGATTATGAAAAGGACTTATCTGCTGTGAAATTGGAATTAACCTAAATAGATTACACAAAACAGAAGCTCAGCACACCCATCGTGCTGACCAGAACGTCCTCGTGATTGGGCCATTTTTATCAGCATGTCTCGTGCTTAAATAGAATCTAGAAAAATAATTTGAGCACGATCTCGTGCTCTATCTAACACGACCCGTGTCAACTGGGAATGAAGTGATGAGCACGTCCTCGTGTTTATCGAGTACGACTCGTGCTGATTGGAAATTCCCCTGGACAACATTAAAACAGAGAACTGTGTAACACTTACTGAGTATTTGAATATACTCACCCTTGTTTGATTGTTTTAATGTTGTGTAAATCATAGGTAGCTGCTTTCGGATCAGAGATTCTCTGTGAGCATTTCCTGGGAGATATCAGTCTCAGAGGTTTGGCCTTCAGAGTTTTGTATTTTGATTTTGTACATTTGTACATGTATGTAGATACACGCATATGGATGTTTGAATTTATTTTCAAACTTTATTTCCAACTTTTGCTTTTGTATTTATCTTGTAAATTATTTTGGGTCGAGGTTTATAAAAATGGCGTGTATCATATTTACTCTCTTCTCAAAAATGTTTTGCTTTAATTATTAAATTATTTTTTAAATTGTGTTGAATAATTGGATAAATAGTTTTAAAAATTGAGTTTCACATTTAGTGGTATCAGAGCAGGGATTAAATTCTCTGCAGACTATGTCAATGATTTTCATTGCATGTTTATTTAAAATATGAAAGGTTTGAAACTTTGATTTTGTAACAGAGAGAGATGGAGCCTATAAACGACATATCGTATGATCACACAACTGACTCTAGAGAGTCTTTAGAGGGACAGGGGTCAACCCTAGTACCTTTTGAGCAGTTGGCACAGCCTAAGATGCCTATACCCCCGTATGATCCTGCATATGCTCTGTTCTAGAAAATGATGCAGAAGATGATGAGAGACCAACAGAGAGGTCCAGTAGTCAGCAAAACCTGAACATTGATAAGAACTTTGTAGAAGTCAGAAAATAGGGGGATAAAACCTTTTAGGGCATGACTGATTCAGCCGAGGTAGAGGAATGGTTGAGACATACAAAGAGGATTCTTAATCGTCTAAGGTGTAACCCTGAGCATAAATTGAGGTATACCACTTGTCTACTTAAGAAAGTAGCCTGGAATTAGTGGGAATCAATTCCAAATAGCCAGTTGGATCCTCCAGTATTGACTTGGGATAAAGTTTCTAAAAAAGTTCACTGATAAGTATACTCCTCCATTGTATCAGAATAAAAAGAAGATTGAATTTTTGGAGTTGAAGGAAAAGGATATGATAGTTATCGAGTACGAGGCAGAGTTCACTAAACTGTCTCGTTATGCTCAAGAGGACGTGGATACAAATCAGACGAGGAGAGACTGGTTTGAGTGGGGACTGAGTTATAACATTCACACCAGGATAGCGATGAAATTGCCCACTTATGAGAGTTTACTTAAGACAGCCATTAGGGAAGAGGAGTTAGCAGTTGAGGGTGATAAAGAAGAGGGCAAACAGGAAGGAAAGTGACAGAAGATTTTTGGGTATAGTTCAGCTGGAGGACGCTAAAGATCAGATACCCAAGGTTCTAGAGGTACGGGCAGAGGTAGTTGACATTCGAGAGGCAGAGCAAGAGGTAGGAGGAGTCATTATGTTTTAATTGTCAGTGAACTTTTTAGAGCAGAGGTTCTGATACAAGTATTGACTTGGGATAAAGTTTCTAAAAAAGTTCATTACTTAAGACATACTACTTATTAGAGCAGAGGTACAGGTACCTACACTGAAAGGAATACAAGTTCATTATGTTTTAATTTTCATGTCGCCAGGGACTATCCAGAGAGGAGAGATCCTCCGGGAGGAGGTGCTTATAGACAGAGTAGTGGTAGGGGATGCTCAGACTACAGTATCGACTAGTGGTAGTCAAGGTAGAGGTAGACACTGTACTGGGTCTACTTCTAGGGGAGGATTAGCCTCCAGAGGTAGAGCAAGTGGGTCAAGTGCAGCAGGTGGATCTGGTAGAGAAGCTACACAGACAGGGGCAGCACCACAGCCCTGAGTTTATGCTATGACCAAGATGAGACTACAGAGGATCCGAACGTGATCACTGGTACTATTTATATATTTGCATATGATACTTTAGTACTGATTGATCCAGGTTTTACTTATTCATTTGTGAGTGAGAGTGATGAGCATATAGGAGGAAGTATTGGGCATATGGGTTATACAGTCGTTGTTTCGATGCCAACGGGAGGTACAGTACTGGTGAGACATATTTTGAGACATTATGAGTTGTGGAGTGGCAAGTCAACTTATTTAGCCTATTTGATAGGGTTGAGGATGACCAAGTTTGGGATCATATTAGGGATGGATTGGCTGTCCAAAAATTGGGCTATGGTTGACTACTATTCAAAAGAAGCAGTGATAGAGGTTGACGGCGAGAGGAGAGTGTTATTAGTCGGCGAAAGGAAGCTTATTCCTTCCTGCCTGATTTCAACAGTTTTAGCTACGAGGTTGATTCAAGAGGGGTGTGATGCTAATTTAGCTTCTGTGATTGATCTGAATCAACCAAAATTAGAAGTTAAAGATGTAGAGAATGTACGAGAGTATCTTAAGGTATTTCCTGACGAGTTACTGAATTGCCACCACAGCGAGAGGCTAATTTCAGGATAGAAATTGTACTGGGAGTAGCTCCAGTATCTATTATACCATACAGAATGGCAACTGTTGAGTTGTAGGAGCTGAAAAGACAACTAGAGTAGCTGTTAAGAAAGGGTTTTATACGACCCAGTGTATGACCTTTAGGGGCACCAGTGTTATTCGTGCAAAAGAAGGACAGTATGCAATTGTGTATCAACTATTGTCTGTTGAACAAGGCGACAGTTAAGAATAAATATTTGTTGCCACGAATAGATAATTTGATAGACCAATTGCGGGGAGCTACGCTGTTCTCTAAAATTGATTTGAGATCTGGTTATTGGCAGTTGATAGTTGAGGATATTTCGATCTTAAAAACAACATTCAGGACTCGATACGGGCATTTTGAGTTCATTATGATGCCATTCGAGTTGACAAATGCACCAGCTGTGCTTATGGATATGATGAATAAGGTATTTCAGTCTTATTTAGATCAGTTTGTGGTCATATTCATTGACAATGTACTAGTGTATTCGAGAGATCAGGAGGAGCACGGGAGATATCTTAAGATCATGCTTGAGTTGTTGGAAGCAAAAGAGCTATATGCAAAGTTTATCAAATGCAAGTTCTGGATGTTTGAGGTTGTCTTTTTAGGACATGTGATTTGAGCAGAGAGAGTGAAACCTGATCCTAGTAAGATAAAGGTAGTTCAGGAGTGGGAAGCTCCAAAAAATTTGTAAGAATTAAGAAGTTTTCTAGGTCTATCAGGGTATTATAGGAGATTCATTGAGGATTTTTTGAGGATAGCTAGACCGATGACAGCTTTATTAAGGAAGAATGTTCCATTTGATTGGAATGAGAAATGTGTGGAAAGTTTCTGAGAATTAAAGAAAAGGTTAGTAGAAGCTCCAGTACTTATGTTACCTAGTCAGGGAGGCAGATTTGTGGTTTATATAGACGCGTCTGGAGCAGGGTTAGGCAGAGTATTAATGCAGATTGCTTATACTTCACGACAGGTGAGACCGCACGAAGCTAACTACCCGACTTATGATTTGGAGTTAGCTACGATCATTCATGCTCTTAAGGTTTAGCAACATTACTTGTAAGGCGAGACATTCTAGATCTTTACAGATCACAAGAGTCTCAAGTGCATCATGACTCAATGAGAGCTAAACCTTAGGCAGAGGCAGTGGATTGAGTTACTTAAAGATTACGACTGCACTATTGAGTATCATCATAGAAAGGCAAATGTGGTTGTCGATGCTTTGAGCAGAAAGGGAAAAGAGGATGATGATTCAGCTACTTATAGAGCAGAGTCATTGTTTGTTTTGTGAGAGTTATAAGTGCTGTTAAATTTGATTGAGGATCATATGCTATCAAATATTAGAGTTAGACCTTAGATGAGAGAGGTGGTAGCAGCACGTCAGAAAGAAGATGAGCATCTAATGCAAATAAAGAAGAAAGTCATAAAGGAAGAAGTGACTACTTCGCACCGACTTGATGAGGATGGTGTGTTGTATTATCGAGAGCAGTTATGTGTTCCAGACATTGTTGAGTTGAAAATGAGTCGATGGTTGAGGCTCATTCTTTACCTTATTCAGTTCATCCAGGCAATACGAAGATGTACCAAGATATGCGAGAAATGTATTGGTGGTACATATGAAGAGGGAGATAGCAGAGTTTGTCGCTAGATGTCTATCTTATCAGCAGATCAAGGCAGAACATCAAGCTCCATGCAAAAAGTTACAACCACTAGAGATTCTACAGAAGAAATGGGAGAAGATCACCATGGATTTCATTATAGGCTTACAAAGGACGTTTTGATGTCACGATGCTATTGGGGTGATAGTCAACAAATTGATGAAATCAACTCATTTCTTAGCTATTCGACGTGATGATATGTGTTGGATTACATGGTGTTCCGATTTCAATTGTTTCTGATCGTGATCCTAGATTTACATTGCCATTTTGGCAGAGTTTATAGGATGCGATGGGTACGAGATTGAGGTTTAGTACAGCCTTTCATCCGCAGACTGAAGGGGGTAGTCTGAGAGGACAATTCAGACAATTGAGGATATGTTACGAGCTTATGTTTTGGATTTTGGAGCTAATTGGGACGATCACTTACCTTTGGTTGATTTTGCATACAATAATAGTTATCATTCTAGTATTGGGATGGCACCTTATGAGGCTTTATACGGAGACGATGTCAGAGTCTGGTTTACTAGGATGTTAAAGGTTTGCGTTAGATTAAAAGACCAAAGTTGGTTCAGCAAACTCTTGAGAAAATGAATATTGTGAAAAGATGCATGCAAGTAGCTCAGGATAGTCAGAAGATGTATTATGACCAACATCATCAGGAGATAGAGTATGCGCTCAAAGCTAGAGTTTTCTTGCGAGTTTTTCCTTGGAGAGGAGTTATTAGATTTGGACAACGCAGAAAACTGAATCCTAGGTATATCAGACCGTATAAGATTATTGAGAGAGTGGGACCACTTGCATATCGGTTGAGGTTATTAGATGAGTTGTCCCAATTACACGATGTGTTTCATATTTCTATATTGAGACAGTACCGATCTAATCCTAGCCATGTGTTGAGAGTTCCCGACATGGAGATATCAGAAAAGTTATCGTACGAGCAGAAGCCTGTCGAGATTTTGGACCGACAGTTGAGGCAGATACAGAACTGCGAGATTCCTATGGTACTGGTGAAATGAAGTTTCTACTCGCCTTGATGATTAGTCATTATTACTAATATGTTACGGGTATATAGTTGTTGTTGTTGCTGTTGTTTTGCTATAAAATTAAGCTTCCATTTAAGTGTAGTATGTGTATAAAGTATACCATACATAGAATTGCTTGCGATTTGATTCGATTTAAATTTCAGGGAAAAATTTTTCTAAGTGGGGGAGAGTTGTAACGTCCTAAAATTTATTAGAATTAATGTATATGAAAAATAGATTAAAACAGGATCGAATCAAACAAGAATAGGAAAAAATCAGAAAAAAAAAGCAGACAACATGGGCTGAGCACGACCTCGTGCTCATGTCAGTTGAACAGCACGACATCGTGCTCATATCTAGGAATTGGCACAACCCTGTGCTAAATTTATTACAAAACGAGATCGTGAACGCTTAAACAGAAACTCGTGCTGAGATGCACGGCACGACTTGTAGCACGACCCGTTCCTGTGTCAACTGGGAATGTATGAATAACTGATTGTTTAATCTGTAAACAGAATGAAATTTTGAGAGAAGCATGAGTGTAAGCAGTTGAAACACTAGAACAGCTGGAGGAAGTGTTTAAGCAAGAGGAAACATCAATTCTTGCTCAAAATCAATAGAGAAACAAATTAAGGTAAGCTATGTGATTGATATTGAGTATATGAAGAAGTTGAGCTTGCTGTGAATTATTGTTTAAATAATTAGGAACTGAATTGGTTGCTAAAATCGTGTAAGTTAGCTAATTTAGGGTTAGTTAACTTCATGTGAAGGATTTAAATCAATTGAACTATAGTTTGGATGAGCTTAGTGGAATCTTGATTAGTATAAAAGCTAATGAGAAATTAAGATTTAAGTTAAAGGCTGGGTTTGAAGATTTAAAGTATGTAATCAATTAAGAAATCAAGTCAATAACAGCCATTACATGTTTATTTCATATAGGAGGATCTACACGCACTTTGGATTGAAGTTGAGCCCGAACCTTACTTCTTACGATAGTTAAGGTAAGTGTTCTTACGCTTACTAGTGCTAAAGTTAGTATTTAAATGTTCTTAGGAACTTGGGTGGATAATTTTATAAGCTATGTGTGCTTAATTATGTGTGATTAGTATTCTTATGAACATTATTAGTTTGAATTGTGATTTTTTGCTTAAGATATTCTTATATGAGCATGATTGAGAAGATTATGTTGTTATGGCATGATTTGTTCTCGCCTTTGATATTGATATGAGATTATGATACTATGTTCTTTTGGCTATTATCCTTGATGATATTGATCCATGGTTGATTTATGGTTGATTGATTGAAAAGCATATGAATTGCTTTGTTGAGCATGCACTTGATATGATTTAGTGGCCATATGAATGCATTTGATTCATTATGTGTTGCATTCATTGTGTGACACTTGGTCGATATCCTAGGCTAGGCCTGAGGATGATTTTCGAGCTGGGCTCGATGCCGAACTGGGTTCGATGTAAGTCGGGATCGAGGGAAAAATAATATGAAAATAAAAACAAAAGAAAATGAGAAAGTACCACCCTGGGGCATATCGCATGCGAATTGCATTAACATTCATGTGCACTTGATGTGGCATTCATAATTAGCATTATTGTTAATTAATATGTGATTTATGAATGCTTATTTGGATATGAAAATGGAATCTTTGCTTATGATATATGTACATGTGCCTTTTATGCTTTTGGTTGATTGATATGGTTATTTAAGCAAACAAGTGTGTATTATGTGTGTTTTGGATATAATTCATTATTGATATGGTAAAGAATTTATGCTGGATATGCATGATTATCAAAAGGACTTGTTTGCTGTGAAATTAGAATTAACCAAAATAGATTGTACAAAGCAGAAGCTCAACACGCCCATCATGTTGACCAGCATGTGCTTGTGCTTGGGCCAATTTTATCAGCATGTTCCATACTTAAATAGAATCTGGAAAAATAGGTTGAGCATGACCTCGTACTCTATCTAACACGACCCATGTCAACTAGGAATGAAGTGATGAGCACTTCCTCGTATTCATCGAGCACGATCCGTGCTGACTGAAAATTCCCCTGCACAATATTAAAACAGAGAACTGTGTAATACTTATTGAGTATTTGAATATACTCACCTCTGTTTGATTTTTTTTAATGTTGTGCAGATCGTAGGTAGCTGGTTTTGGATTGAAGATTTGTTGTGATCATTTCTAGGGCGAAATCAGTCTTAGAGGTATGGACTCCAGAGTTTTGTATTTTGATTTTGTACCTTTGTACATGTATGTAGATACACGCATATGGATGTTTGAATTTATTTTCAAAGTTTATTTCCATCTTTCGGTTTTGTATTTATCTTGTAAACTGTTTTGGGTCGAGGTTTATAAGAATGGTGTGTATCATATTTACTCTCTTTATTTACTCTCTTCTCAAAATTGTTTTGCTTTAATTATTAAATTATTTCTTCAAACTGTGTTGAATAATTGGATAAATAGTTTTAAAAATTGAGTTCTACACTGGTGGTGATTGCTATGGTGGTGTTTGATTTGGTGGGGATTATATTTATATTATCAATCATATAGAGAAGGGAGTATATTACTGGAGATGGAAGTATATATATACTATACAAGCGATTCTGAATTATGATCACAGAAACATGAAATCGATGAAAATGAGTGATTTTGAATTACGATCACAGTAAACATGAAATTGACGAAAATTAGTTACGAATAACTGAATCAAGATATTAATTGATATGGAATATGTAGTATATGTTAATTATATGATCACAATGAATATGAAAAAGAATAAAATGACTCGTTATCTATACGAGTACAAAGAATCAATTATATGATGTTCAAATATAAATAGTGTGGAAATGTTAGAAGTAAATATGTTATTGAATAAATTAAATATATTGATTGCTCACTGAGTTCGCAACTCGTAAAGGTGCGTTTATATATATTTTGTTTTCAGGTTTAAAGAAGATAGATAGAATTTGCAGTTGAACAACTAAGCTCCGAATTCTATCTCTTCACCTATATGGTATTAGAATAGAAACATGTGCATTTTGTATATCTTTATGGATGTCTATACGAGAAATGAATTGATGATGATAATAGTATGTTCACATGAAATGTTTGTTAAATGTATGAAAAGATGATTTAGATTTGAATTATAAGTAATATTTGTATATAGGTGGTTGGTAAACAATACATTTATTACAAATATTGATAGTGCCTCTTGGTGACTAGTTTATTATGAAAGTTATATTGATTAGAATTTATTGAGTGCTCATCATAGTTTGTTTATCGAGCTGTGTTATCATTCTACAGTATTATTTTTATAATCAGTTTATCCCTATGGTTTTGTATTATAATACGATTAGCGTGTTACAAGTACATAGAAATTGGGCTAGTGAACACGAGGTCGTGCCCATGAGTTGTGTTGCACTAGTATAAACTGCGATTGAGGCTAAAAGTATTAAATAAGTTAACATGAAATAATGTTATAAGAAAGTTTTAAAGATATATGGTTAATAATAGTTAATTAAAATGATAATTAAATTGTTAATAGGGTAATTAGTTTAAGATGTTTTATCAACGCCTTGGTTACTCCCATTATTCCATTATTCATCAAGTTGTTAATGATAATGCTCTTTCCTTTACTAATGTTAGAGAGTCCTTTACACCTGTTTCCCTTCTTGATGCTTGGTTACTGTGTTCTACTCCAAACACAGTTATCTGTTGCATTCTAAAAGTTATTCAATTCACTCAGATTGTCCTAATTATTACACCTTTCCATTGGGTCATTTATGCATGTATGACCATAAGTAAAATCCATAAGATTTCTCCTAAATGGATGACTCATGGTAAAAAATCTTCTATGACTATCAAACTAAGACATTTAATTAGAATGTCTCAAATAAAACGAGCATGTGTCATCCTTACAATGAGAACATGGATATTTATCAGTTATTGTCCACGCAGATAACATAGAATATATGACAAAGTAAAAAATTGTCCAAATGAGAGCAGCATGCATTGTGAAATTTTGTTTTCTATCAACAGCATATGTCCTGCACCATTAATCCACAACTACAACAACTCAGCAATCAATAGTTATATGTACACATCGATACGTTGCTTATGACTAATAGGTCCATGAATCAGTAGTTTGAAACATAACTGGTTCCTTCATGCACGTAGATGGGGGTAAATTATAAGGGATCAAAATTATCAGCTAAAATGATGTGTACCAGATGCTCCAAAAGGGTTAAAGTCATTCTTAGATAACCCCAACATGATATTCCTCAATTTATCAATAAAACTGTTATATATCTCGTTAAAATGTTTCCATGTTTTGGATTCAGAAGTATGCCAAATCTCATCTCTCTTTTGTTTGTGTTCATGATATCACATCATGTGAGATGTCGTAGCATCAGATGTATAGAGACGATGCAATCATAGGGTTATAGGAAAATAAAACATTTTGCTATATGATATTAAACCTATTTTACCACGCTTAAATCTTTCACAACCATAAAAAAGCCCCTCTGCTTCCACATTTTTACCCCAATATAACATACAATGCTGTAGGAAACAATCAATTTTCTCTGAAGGCAATCTTAGTTCCTCCACTAACTTCTTTGTATCATAAAATGACCTTGGCGAAGTATTTTTTTTTGTGGTAAACACCTATGGAACCAATTGAAATTTGATTAAATCAACTTTCTGATATTTGATTCATAGATTTAATATTCAACAACTCTGTAGTCGTTGGTAATTGTGTTACACCACAACCATCATACAATGACTTACTTGCTGATCTTAATATATCGTAATTTCTTTGTACTTTCGGGTTTGGTTCCTGAGAAATTGTAAAATTTTCATCATTTTGGTGTTTGTGTTACACCACAACCATCAGACGTGGAAAGCTGAGTCTGAGATATATTGGGCCGTATGAGATTACAGAGAGAGTGGGACCACTAGCTTATCGATTGAGGTTACCGGTAGAGTTGTCTCGTTTACATAATGTATTCCACGTATCGATGTTGAGACGATATCGATCTGATCCTAGCCATGTATTGAGCACTCCAGAGTTAGAGGTATCCGAGGAATTGACTTACAAAGAAGA
>CANYCX010838316.1:0-12917 GCA_948193385.1 Breynia disticha f. nivosa
AAAGCAATTGTGATTAGTTGTTCATTTGTTCTTGTAACCTTCATTGAAAGAGAGTTTAGTGAAGTGTGTACACTTTTGTTGTTTTGATAAGTATCAAAACTGAGATTCTTTGTAAGGTTTCTTGAGCCAAAATTCAAGAGAAATCAGAAAGTTTAGTGAAGTGTTGAAATCCTAAGTGAGAGCTTAGGTAGTGGAGTAGGATTTGGAAGCCGAACCACTCTAAATCTTTTGCTCATCTTCTCTCTATCTCTTGCTCATTTTAATTCCGCAAAAATCTTGAAAAATCTGTTATTTATTCAACCTCTATTCAATCACCCCCTTTCTAGAGGTTGCTGGGACTCTACAATGTTGTTGATTTTTTATAAATGTCCACAACATATTCACAAAGCATCCACATATTGATCATCTTGTGGATGTATTGTGGATATGTTGTAGACATTAATTTTTTATAAATTCAGTTTATTTAGTAGGATTTTTTGTAAATATCCACAACATATCCACACATATAATTTTAAAGTAATACATTCACAAGTATCCACAAGCAGTCTACACATATAATTTAAATGTGCCAATGAAAATCCTAACCGCCACCATATACAGACCTCTTATACAGATTATTCACATTTTATCAACAACATATCCACATACTGTATCTTTTTTTGAATTTCATAAAAAAAACATATTATCACTTTCTATATAATTTCAACCCTTAACAACTAACTTATTCATAACACATCCACAATATTTTTTAATCTTTGTGTTGAGATTCTTAATTTTTTGTAGTCATTTTCACGTATCACTGTAATAATCCTTCTAACTTGATTTCTTGAACCTATAGAAAAAAAAAATCAATTCAATAAACATATTTTTTAAAATCTGAAAATTAAATCTCAAAAATAGTGAAATTTCAAAATCAAAGTGAATTCGATTAAAATTTCAGAGAATTTAATAAAAGAGATGTGAATTGGAGGTGTTGATGTCGTTGTATCGTCTTTGACGTTCAAGGCACCTTCAAGCTCATTCTTGTAATTGATTTGATTAACTTCTGAAGATGTAATTCTTGTATAAATTCTCCTTACATGTCTTGAATTATGAGGGATAGAGTTTATGAATGGAGAAAGTAAACAAAAAATTTGGAGAATTGAGAGATGGTTGTGCATTTGATGACAAAATTAAGAGTAACAAGAGAGCAACAGATCTGCAGATTCAGTTATTATATACGATGAGATTGTTGTGATAAGTTTGAAAATAATATTATTTGAGGAAATTGTTTTAGTTGTTATGTTTAAAAAGGAAATATGAACTTTAAGATGTTAGTTATGTCATTTTTCCAATTTTGGGTATGTGAAAAACGGGAAGTTCAATCTTTCAAGATGAAAGAATGCAAAAAAAAAATGCAATTTCGATTTTCTAAATAAGTTAAGACAATGGACTATTTTATTCCAAAAACTACAAAGTTTCAAAATTTAAATAATCAATAATGAGTATAATATTTCCACTGAAAAATTATTTTTTAAAAAAATATAAATATAAAAAGTAGAAATTTAATTAAACAAGTTTTAACATATTTTCTTGAAAACATAATTTCCAAAAAAATACCACTTCTATAAAATATATAATTTTCAAGAGGTTTGATGTGTCCCTTTAAAGAGGGATTTATTGACGTAAAAGATTGTGACTATTAAATACAGTAAAAATAAGTTTAAATTTTGGATTTATTCAGTAAAAGTAATTTTAATTTTATATAATCGATATTTTTTTACTTAAACAAAGAAATGACCTCAATGAATACTGTTTTTAAGGGACTCGTATTAAAATTTAGAGTTTGTTTGACGATGTCAATCTTGTATGACCTTACTATTCTGACCCTAAATTTATTTTATTCGGAAAGTTTGCTTTCGATTTTGCGATGTCATTTGCTTGACAAAAAAAAATTGAAAACTGAATTACATCAAAATAAATTTTGTAACAATAATCCCATAAAATTAAAATACAATTTCTACAATAAATTAGTTAAAAAGATGATAATTGCATGTGCAGTGATTGATAACTATCTAGGGTTTGACCTGGTTTTGTTTCTGCCAATACTCATCTTCCCACGTCTCCACTTGTTTAACCGTTTTGAAATTCCGATCAAGAAGTTGCCGGAGAGACTCAGGATCATAAGGAGGAGGCAACTGACATGGAACTGAATCACTTGGTGTCATCACCATTGACTCTATCATGAACTTTTTGTGAATACCACTTCTCTCACAAGCCATTGTTTCAGAACAAACCTCAGTAGCTCCTTCTGGTATTGTTGGCTTGAATTTAAGGAGCTTGGAATACTCATTTAGGAGATGAAACATGTAGTCATATATGTATTCCATTTTCATGTCTTCTTGTATGAATTTGCTTCCTGCTTTGCCTATCTCCTCTGCCTGGTCAGTGTGGTTGTTGCCCCAGTGGACGCCGAACTTGAGAGAAGGGCACTTGCCACGATCTCTGATAGGCCAATAGTGCTTCAAAGGAGACATTCCTCTAATGAAGAAATCGTAGAAACGAGGAGTAACATACATGGTCATGGCATCACATGCCAATATGTATTTCTCACTAACAGACCATGCCCATCCTTCTATGTATATTTTATACCTGTTCATTCCCATCCAAATCATCACATCATTCATGGATGGATCTCCTACTTCTGCTTACTTAAATATTTTGTTGGGATGACATTAAATTTAGCAGTGTTGTTAAGTTTAATTACCTGTGAGTGCACTGGTCTTCTAGGTTGGATTCTTTGTAACCTTGCTTCGATTGTTGCTCCCAGTTCTATTAACATAACAACACTTGTAGAGTTAGCTGTCCCTCGTCTCTTACAACAATAACAAATGTATTCTCCCAACTTTGAGGAAAACAAATGTTTGAATATTTTTCCATTAATTCATACTAATGATTGAAAAAGTTATAAAAAGGAGAAGTGAAGGTAAGAAAAACCTGGATATAGAGGCGAGTGTTCCAATCAAATTTGTGGGAAACATTACAGTTGAGAAGGTCCTGCCTTTGAGGGCAAACATTAGGGTTCCCTCTCCAATAAGCATAAGGTACTCTCTCCTTCCATTTTGTTCTTTTGTTTCCTTCTTTTATATCCTTCAACACATTTCTCCATGGCCTTATATTTGTCTCTGCCCTGCCATCCCATTTTTTTACTCTCATTCATCAATCAAATCATTATTATTTCTTCACAATTTCTTTAATGTTTTGTGATCATTGTAAAAACAAGACCGAACTGACCGGTCAACTAGTAAATAGATAAAGCAGCCATTAATTTAGTCCAATTTTCCCAATTAGATTGGTCTATAAGTGAACCGCCAATCCAACCAGCAATCCAACTACTCAATCTCATTTTCAGTTTAATCAACCGGTCCAATTTTATGATAGACTTATACACTCTAATTGGTTTGTATTAATATATCCTACAATTATCTCCATTTCACTTGTACTTCTATATCCTAAAATCTAATCTCCTTTGCATAATATTTATCCCATTATTTTGAAATGATGGATATTAGTTACAAAACAAAACACTTACAAATATAAAAATCAATGACCTGTCAAAAAATTAGTCAATAAAAAGTGGCCGAAGGTGTCATCTAGGTACCAAAATTATGCGTTGACTTCTTGTTTGACTATAATATGCGAAAAAAATGAAAAAAAATAAGTGATAATTGAGGAGAAAATACCAGCCCCAAAAAGACCAATCAGGAAAAACAATATCCAAACTCCAAGGATCAGAGCAGTAACGAAACAAAGGTGGAGGTCCTGAATTTGGATTACGAAAGTCCTTTGCTCGAACCACAGGCCTGTCATCGCAATCAAACAACAGCTCCAAGTCAGGGACCCTACCTGGGTACCACCTCAGAAGTTGAACTATTCCCCACAATGTGAACTCATCTCGAGTTTGTAATGACTTCCTCAACTTCTCCACATACGCCTTTCCATCCACCACTGTCAGCTTGAAATGTGCATTCCTTCTGGCGCGGTCCATCATCTCCCTCGTGATTCCCCTCTCTCTCCAGTGCCGTAGATCTTCGTGGATCCAAATGAAGTATTCGGGGCACGTGTCATTGGCCGGTTGGTCGGAGTTGATTGTGGGAATATAGGTCTTGGGATAGTAGTCTTTTGGGCAGGATTGTGTTGTGTTTGTTGGTGTTGGTGTGGTGGATGTGTTGGTGCATTGGAGTGGGTATTCTGTTGGTAATTTTATGGTTCTTGATGATGTGATTAAATTTTGAGGAAAAACTCCTCCGATTACGGACTGCAAATCAACAAAGAGGCCATAAATTTAACTAATATGCTAAGCGATTTACAAGTACACGTCATTTCATAAATTTAATGCACGTCGTTTCATAAATTTAACTATTCCCTTCGTCCCAATTTATGATTATGGAATTCCGAGAAACTTTTAACATTTTTCCGCTATAAAACCTAGACAAGAAATTATTCAACAAATTCCAACTTTACTCATGCATGAGAATAGTGGAAAATACTTACAGCATCAAACCAGCCAACATAAGCCATGGCAGCAATGAAGAGGGAGAAGAAGAAAACAACGAAAATAGTTGTGGCATTTCTCTTGTTAACACTCGATCTCCATGGTTTCCTAGCACTGAAGTATCTTCCAAGCCCTGAACCCAGCCAAGAACCATGAACTAGTTTCTCATGCACACTATTTTTCTTCATGCTAACACACAAGAAAACAACAACTATCCAATTTCAGCAAACCACTTTCAACTTATATCTTCAATAACGTAAAGTACAAGTTACTACATCAACGGACTGACTTTGAATAGTCATAACCTTCAAGTCATGCAGACTTAATTAAGGCTAAAGGAATAGGACTAGCTAGGATTATAAAACCTAAGTACGAGTATAGTACGTAACATATGGAAGTAATATATGTGCGTATAGTATCATGCAAGAAGCCTGGTTCATCAAGTTTGTTTCACGTTTCAGGACCTAGTATATGTTGCTTCTTTAATGTCCAGTTTACAACGTCAAAAAACAAACACTAAAGTACAAAAACATGTCATACAAAGCAGTATAGATTTGAGGTTCAGCCATGTGAGAAATTCTTGCAAAGGTGGGAATGTAGGGTTGGTCAAGGGAAGAAGATGCTACTGTTAATATTTTAGTGAAACTAAGTATAATTAGTATAAATGGAGTAATTGAAACGTTCAATGAGAGTAAATTCTGAGATAATTAAAGTGGAAGAAGGATAAAAATTGTGAGAAAAGCTTAAAAGGTAGCTTAATTAGGGGAAGTCAATGAGTGATTAATTAGTGGAAGAATGAAAACGTGAGTTGCAAAGATGTAAGACGGTTAAAGAGGAAAATTGGCATAAACAGAGAGATAAAACATGGCAGGTTTGTTCAAAATCTGAATACTGAGAGTAAGAAAAACGTGAGAGCTCATAATATAAATTACTTATAACACATCACGAGAATGGATTCTTCACCAAAACTCTGCACAGATACTCTGAAAGTAGTTTCTTCTAATCTTTTCACAACAATTGTTTCAATTTCTGAATTAAGAAAACCACCAGTTTCTTATAAGATAATAACGAGTCTAATTGATTCATCAGGATTCTTCTAATATAACACAATTTTAATTGTGTTATAACACAGTTTTAATTATGCTAAAATTCATTTAGAATTTGAATTCATATATGTTTTAGCACAATTAAAATTGTGCACAAATGTAATATCTTATCTGCATAATTTTAAATGTGATAGAATGCATAGTTCTAACTGTGCTAGAATTCAACTCTTATTCTTATTCTATAACTTACTCTATATATTTATATTTATATATTTACTAATTTAGAAGTAAATGTATGTAGTGTTGACATTTAACTTCATACTATTTTGTCACATGACATACTTTTGACATAAAATAAATTGCATAAAAAATTTCTTCTAATATCGTATTAAATCTAAATTTAAATAAGATTAAGATTTGTAAATCTAATTATAACATCTAATTTTTTTTATATCCACCTAATAATTAATTGACACATGGAAACACAAAAACAAAAAAAAATTAAATTAAGATTTATAAAATAGGAAGTTCAAATCAGATTAATTACGGAATTGAAATTATCATTTAAATAAAATTTTAATAACATTCAGATACAATTACATTTTTTAACATCCTGAAGTGACATTTCAAAATGTGAACATGATATTTATATTATATCTGAATTAAAATTTTGACTTCACTTAAATGTTTACAATCAATAATAAATAAAAAATTTAAATCATTTAGAATTTTGATTATATATATCTTATATCTCTATCTATGAGTTCACTTGGTTGGGGGTAAGTGGAGAGGTAAAGTTGAACTTCCCGGGAAGTGAAAAAATATTCCTTGCTTGGTTACGTATTTAAAAACATCTTCCCGGGAGGTTAAATATTGTACTTCCCTTATTAAAGGGAAGTCACTTACCTAGCAATAACTAGGGAACTTGCACTTCCCTAGTTAAGTTGAGTTATTTTTATAAAATTATCTTTGAATTTTTTTTATAAAATATCTAATTGGTTGTTAATGAGGACAATTATGTAAATATCAATTTATTTTTTAAAAAAATTCAATAAATATTCTGAACTTCCCAGAAAGTGCAATTTAAACCAAACAACATATTTTATACTTCCTCGGAAATTAATTCCCAGGAAATACAACTTCTTGGAAAATAAACTTTCAAGAAAGTTTTACATTGTGAACTAAGTGAGACCTATATGTATATATAAAGAGATGCCTCTTCATCATTCGTATGAAGTTTTACAAACTGTAAAAAAAACTGTTACAAACAATAAAAAAAAAAGTATTACATTATGTGGAATTTTCGTAACTTATTGTTTTATTTATTGTTATTTTTTTATTCATATAGTTTTTATTGTTTCCAGATGTTATATTCAAAATTATCTATGATACAATTTATTTTGCTTCAAGTAAGTATTTTATTTCAGTTGATATGTTTCTAAATGCATAATCCTGTTACTATCATTCTGCTGTGTTGTTTTGAATTTATTTTGTGTTTTCTCTTATGTATTAAACATATTATAGTTGATTACTGCTATTCATCTGTTCTAACATAACATTAGACAATTATCAATAAATGAACTAAGCAGAGTATCCAGAGGAGCAAATTTATTAACTTAATCTGATCATCATCTTACCAACATCATCAACAAACTCCTCTTCTAAATCAGGTAACCTTTCATGAGTATCATCAACTACATGTAGAAACCAGTCACAGTTGTGTCCACAGCCTACAAATACAAAAATTAAGACTATTTTCATTACCAAAAAAGGAAGTCCACAAAAATATCTTTGATTTAGTTGGACAAAGATAATTTTGTTATAATATTATCATAATACACAGCATTCCACTGATTCTGTCTTCAGTATATATCCTAAAGGAGAAGTTGATGTTTAATAATTTGACATTTGGTTTAATAAATAGTTGTCAAGTGACAAAAAAAAATAAAGAATGTACTTAATTTGATATTCAGTAGTAATCATGGTTAATATTTGTTCACTAAATTTAAATTTAAATTAAATAGATTAATATTTAAAGGTAAGTATCAAATTAATACAAATATATCTGGTCAATATTTAAAGGTAAGTATCAAATTAATGCAAATATATCACCCGATAATTATAAGTCTAATTGAATCTTCAGGATTCTATTTCATTCTAACTTCCTATTCAGGGTGCAGACTACGCTTCTTAGTTATGAGCATCGATTGAGGTAGTTCAGTTCTAATTTTTAATAATATTTTTAAAGATCAATATATATATATATCATTTTTATAATTTTATTCACAAATTAGTCATAATTTATTTTTTTCACACCTATTTATTAAATTATAAACATATTTCATTTTCACAGTATATAAAGTTGATATATAATTTACATAAAGTTGATATTTAATTTAAAACGACAAAAAAAATATATAAAAATTAATCTCTACAAAATCTATAAAAAAACATAACAATTTAATAAACATCAAATTTAAAATTTATATTAAGCTTAAATCTATATATAGCTTTATACAAAATTTACGTAAAATTTATACCTAAGCAAATCTACTCTTACGAAATACAATAGAAATAACAAAAAATATTGCTCTGAAATTTTTTTAAAACATATTTTTACTAATAAAAAAGAAAAATAATGCACCATGTAATTAATCCTATTTTTAAACAAAAAAAAACCAAATTCGATAATTTCAATTTGGCTCTTCTGGTATTTGAAGTCAATTCCGGTCAATGTTTTGGGTCTTTCAATTCCGAGAAAATGGGACAGATAGAATTGAGTTTCGAAGTTTTTAAAAAAAATTTCACATCAAAATCAAATTTCATTTCTCGTCCATTTTAATATTTTTCATTTCATATTAGACTATTGCTTAAAAAATTTATTTCAATAAATCGGTATATTTCTGTACGATCCAATATAGTTCACGGTTGGAGTATTGCTAAAGAACCAATACTGCACCGTGTGAAATTATCGGGTTCGTTCAAATTAGGAAAGTCGAAAGCCAATGATTTTTTCGGATTCAGTTCTTCTATATTTGGATATACGATTTGATTCATGAATCTGCGAGATTCATATTTAACCCAACTCTCTCTCTCTCTCTCTCTCTGTCTATCTATATATATAAAAAGTCTTGGGCAACTTTTTAGTAACAAAATACAGACGATGTTTGGGGATTTTCTGTTTCCAGTTAGAAAAAACTTAAATTTCATGGACTCTATTTTGGTCCGCTCAGTGGATTGAACACAATGGCATACACTAGAAAAGAGAAAAAAAAATTGGTGTCTCCGAATCCCAATGGGAAAACGTTTCATCCAGAGGGTTTTGAAGGAGTCATTGTGATCAGTCCCACCGAGCGTGCCAAAATAAAGTCCGTGGAACAACTGCATCTTCAACTCCAGAAAAGGTCGTTCCCAGTACTGAGAAATATTTAAGGTAAGATGAAGTTTTTCTTTAAGATTTTTCCAATCAATTTTAACCCATATGAATTTCTATTTTTATCAGGAAAAAAGGAAGAAAATGGGCAAATCAACTAGTAGCCTAACACATGCAAAAGTTTGAAATCAGAAAAGGATACCTCAAATTAAGAACGTCTCCAAGTCCAAGCCTTTTAGTGGCCAATTGTTGAAAGGATATCTGCTTTTAAAAGATTTTGAACTCAAACTGTATGCTTTGGAATTGTTCTGCAAAGAAAAATAAAATAGGTAAGACAGATATCATTTTACTTACGGAGTGGTATTGCACCATCAGCAATATCTTAGTACTCAAAGTTATGGTTTCTACATTGACAAGCAAATTCAATTTGAAAATGGGCGCACAGTGGCTAATGGGATTTTTTTAATGATTCTACCTGCCTGCTATTGACCCGTGGAATTTCAAGCCAAATAAGCTAAGATGATTAATAAGAAAAAAAAAGTCATAACACCAGACTAGACTGATATACGGCTTTCGAGCTGCAAATTTGCAGGACAAAATTACAAAATCAAACTGAATGCGAAATGGTTTATATAAGTGTTGAAATTTGCATCTTGATACTAAAAGATCAGCAAAAAATATCAACTCAAGTCTGACCTTGAGTTCGCGGTAAGAAATCTCATTTTCTGGCCATGCAATTTTGATTTCTTGCCTAAGATACTTGAAAAACTCCAATAATCTTCTTCTGAAAGAGCCAAAAGGAATATATGAACGCAATAGATTAAAAATTTTAGCAGAAATTTTTCATTGGGACGTAGGCTTACTTGCATAGTAATGATTCAGTAGCTGGAGATAGTGCACCTTTGGCGGCCGTGCCTTGCTTTCTTCCTGTAGTCCCAAGAACAACTTCGTGCAAGCCAGCCATATTCCAACATATAGAATACCTACCAAACATGGAGGATCATATATATGAGAAAATAGAACTCCACCAAGAATGTTTTTGACTCATCCATCGTACATAATATACCCTTTTTACCAAGAAAATACATAATATACCCGCATGTTAAAGTGGCTGCAGCAGTATCAGCATGCTGGAACTCCTTAGGTGGTAAAGGACCTTCAAAAAAGTTTGGCTGCCGATATCATTAATTTAAGTTGCCACAATCTTTTCATTCTTTATCAATGTAAAAGTAACAGACCTTGGCTACTTGAAAAGGAGGAACTGGTTCACTTGACACTGTTCGATCATATAAAGATGCTTTCAACTGAACATTCATAGGAAAATTTTTGGGAATGTCCGGAGAATGTCCAACAGTTACCGAAGAAAGATAAACGGGTTGAATAAAGTACGAAAGCAATGCCCCTGAAAGAAGTCGAATTGACATCTCAGAATTAACAAATGTAAAAATTGAGATCTCAAAGATTTCCAGAGAACAGAGAAAATAAAATTGGAAATACGATGGATGCTCAATGAAAGAAGAAAAGCAGCATATGAACCCAGTAAGCCATTTGTAAGTGGTTGAATATCAGCAACATCAGTATGCCATTGCAAAATGATTAAGAAAGATATTGGAAAAGAGAGGAAAAAGAAGTGCACTCCAACATTTAGGGGCAGCATAGAATAAATATGAGTAAATTGAGAAATCACTCTGAATGATCAATTATCTGAAATGATTAATAATTAGTAACCTTGAACACCAACAATATTCCATCGAGCAATCTTATCAGAACAACTAACTGATAATGTTGTATCTCCACGACCAGGCTTCCTCTGAACCATGCCACTGAGTTTCATACCATTAGCTGGAAGAAAATACACATTGATTGACTTAAGTTACAACAGGAAAAGAACAGAGAACAAAATAACTAACTTGAACTAGAACTTCAATATAGAAGTACAATAAAGAAAACATAAAGTACATCTCCCATGCCCCGACAAATGAAATCATGGCTCGAAAACAGTAAAAAATAATTTACGATAACCTGGCAATAGCATCAATCACATTTTTGGAACTCAGCAATTGAACAGAAGCATTCATCATAGAAGTATGAAATATCAATTATCAAATTAAACGTAAAAAATGGTAACATTGTTCCTTTGAAACACTTACCTACACCATCAATAAGCTTGCCAGAAAGAGACCCTGCATCCTCTTGTACAAATAAATTTCTAATTGCGTGATCAGATGAATTAACAGAAGCATCTCCACCTATGAAAGACAAGTGAAACCACATTTGAAAAAACAACAAAACAAGACATGATTAAAACACTGAAAAAAAGAATAAAGATTACATGGGAGCTGTGACATGTACATGTGCAACTTCCAACCCTCTCTCATTCTAAACCTTGTTCCACTACCATCATCATCAGAGTGAAATTCGAAAACCCGGTTCTCTTCATTTCCAAGATTACCCTTTATCAACCATTCTATCTCCGAATAAAAAAACCTTATTCAATCACATTACATTTCTCTACATTATCGATTCGTCAGCAGAGTTTGGGTGAGAAACATGAAATGTAAATATAGAAAAGTAGAAAATAGAGAAACCTCAACAAAGCCCTGCGAGCAATGATCTCAGCGTGGGAGTCATTGACAATATCGCCACGTGTACTCAAGCGGAACCTACCCACGCATTTTGTGCCAGTTCCTAGAGCAACAACTTGTAGTTCTGAAACAAAGAAAGAAAGCGATAGGTAAAATAGTAAATATGTAAGAATTTAGGGGCAAAAGGAGGAGAAGAACCTTGATGAGGAGAGGAGATGAGGAAGGAGGACAAAACGGTAACTTCAGAACCCTGAGGTTTTCCTTTCTTGGGGAGAGAGTTGTAGAGAGAGATTACTTTGGATGTTACTTTTTCTGCCCATTCCTTGCTACATGTGTTCATCGATTCTTCTTCTTCTTCAGCTGGTTTAGTGAGAGATGGGAGTGTGTTTTTGTCTGAAATTAAGTCGTTCAGGCATTTGGAGGGATTGTACGATGTCGTTTGAGTCGATGTACTGTGAAGGCGGCTTGTTGGGGCTAATTTCATGTAAAATCACTAAAATGCCCTTTCTGTTTTATCAAAGTTATTAAAGTGGTTTTATTTTACAAAAAAATCAATAAAGTTATTAAAAAAATACTTAAACTCACTATTTTCTTATTCTTACCACGTCATCATGCTACATTAGACTCAACTATCAAGTCAATTTCACTACAAGAAAAAATAAAATTTCTCAAGAATAGATTCCAACGAATTTCGTCATAAATTTTTCCGACAAAATTTATAGAAAATGGACTTGTCAGAAAATCAAATTTTGACAAAATTCTTCGAAAAAATTCAACAAAATTTGATTTCGTCAGAAATTTTCCTATGCCGGAAAGAATTCCGTCAAAATCTTACCAAAAAATAATTTAAGATTCATTTTCTTTGTAATAATAATTATTAATAATTTATAAGAATAATATTATTATTGTTATTATTATTATAAAAATAATAACAATATATTATTATTATTAAGATAAAATTTAAAATAAATGAAAAAGATAAATAAACAAATAAAAAAAAGATTAAAAAATTAAAATATGAGAAAAAAATAAATAAATAGATAGATAGATAAATGAATAAAAAAATAAAAATTAGAGTGAAATAAGAGTGGAGAGAGAAAATTACCTTGAGTTAATTGGAGGAAGAGTGTGTGTTCATTTAAAAAGATATTTCGACGACGAAAATATTTTTGGAGGAAAACAAATGAAATTTGATTTTTTGACGAAACTAGTTTGAATTTTGCAGGAAAAATGTTTTTGGCCGAATTCCATCGAAATATTCACCGAAAAATGTAGTAGAAATTTTTTTGGATGAAATTATATGAAATTTGAATATTTTATTATTCCGACGAATTATGTCGTAAATTTATCGATATTTTTCTGTAGCTGAAATTTTTTGG
>CANYCX010838443.1:0-14564 GCA_948193385.1 Breynia disticha f. nivosa
TCTTCTAAATTAAAATGTAATCGACTGCTTCCTCCTGTAAAATAAGACATAATATAAGTAATAACATATTTATTTTCACCAAAGTATATAGAAAACTTATCAACAATAGGTGCAAAAATATGTTAGAATATGTTATTATCAGTATAGTATATTCATCATATCATAAGTGATAGCAATGCTCAAGATAGTAAAACGACGTGGGTCCCTTGTTTATAAAAAATATTTTTTCCTTATAAAAAAGAAAAATTAATCAGATTTTAGCATGTCGTTCAGATTCTCCCGTCTTCTCCGATGTCTATCCTCCTCGAGTGAAGTCCATGCCCGTCCATGAAGTCCACCAAGGTTGTGACGGAGACGAAACATCCTGTAACAGGAGAATTTTCTAGGCTGGCGATTTGGCTTTCCAGCTGGGATCTGATCCCCTGTAATTTCTTATCAACATACCTAAGTCACTTGTGGTTTTCGGACAAAAAGCACAATAGCTGGATCATCCACTTGACGTGGCGAGATCAAAGTGAAGGAAAATACAAGGCCTTCGGCAAGTCTAGATAAAAAAAAAAAACAGCACGCACTTTGTTGTGGGTGTGAGCTCTTTCATATTATTATTTATATTAATTTATATTTACAATTTTGGCTTAATCCTTGACAGACAATACTACCTTTTCTGTTTCTGGAGATTTGTTTGCATCATGTCATGTTGTAGAATTTCCAAAGACCAAAACTTTATCTGAAATTATTAAATTATTCCTTTCTTATGACAAAAAAAAGGCAATTTAATTTTCTCAACAGTTACAATAAATCCAATGAGGGAACGAATACAAGACTTGTGAATGAATACACGAAAGATAAACTCGAGCTTATTTAAGCACACAGATCATTCTGATAGAATCTCGGCAATCTCAGCAACGTAACGAACATTTTCCATGAGAGGCATTTACAGCAGATATTGCATAAAAATGATTGATTATTATTTCTAATTTCTACTTAACTAAAATATGAAGACGACGCTGTCATGAACTCTTGACTTCTGGTTTTGAGCCACACATTCCGATATCCACATCAGGTTTCTTATCTCCTGCTCCCTCAGCCTCATGTATGCGAAGAATACACCATAATGGAACTGCAATTCACCAAACATGTCAGTGATTCCGCCAAGGAATTAATTATATGCAAACAATTGCAGATGAGTTTAGTTTAAAAAGTTTCTTCCAAAGCAAAAGAACAAACCTAAGGAAAACTCAAAAAATATGAGAGCAACGAGAGTTCGTGATATTTGCAAAACATGCTACCATTTGTAAAATAACTCAAAATTTTGGGAAATATGGATTTGAGCTGCATGCCATGAAACATGTTATGGCTATCCAGAATAAGGTACAAACCTGCTGCTCAAACGACAGGCAAAGCCTTTTCACCTCCTCTTCATAAAATGCTTTGTCAAGCAGCTGGCTCTCACCATAGGCCAATTTAGAGAAAATTGATTGGTAAGGTGGATACTTCTCCATGGCCGCACGAACCTGCAGCAAAAGCTGACAAATATCAATAAACTGAAGCAGCGCAACTGAAAAGCAAACAACTAAAACAAATTAATATCAGTTTCAAATGAAAATTGGTGAAATGTTCGTCTTACCAACGAATACTAACCTCTATGCAAAAAGATGAAACCATCAAACATACACAAATGGCACAAGTCAACACAATGGGACAGATTAGCAGCATTACAACTTTCTTACGATACGAATCAGAAATAACCACAGGATTTGAAAGACATAAAAAGGATAGTTTAAATAATAAGTTCAGTGGCAAACAAATCTTAGGTATCATCAAGATAATACTTTCAAAAGGAAGTGGCAGGACGCAACCAGATTGCAAACGTTAAAAAAAACACAGAACTTTCTGGAAACAACTCAAGTTGATGAAAATTGCATCCACCCAACAAAACCAACTCGATTAAATTAATCAATGCAATTACAGGTTAACCAAACAAATGCAAAATCTGGTAACAAAACCTAAAGGAATCAAAGGTTTGAAGCTTTGGAGGAAATATGATAAATAGAACAGACAATGGAGTTACGAGAATAACATATAACATAACCTGATCTAAATCCTCACAAACGGCAAGTTCTTCATGCCCATAAGGATAGCTGTTTCACATAAAAAGACCATTGTCATTGACTAAAAGTGGAAAATAAAGAGCAACACAAACAGAAACAAAAAAAAAAACAAGAAGAAAGCAACTCACAGTAAGCCAAAATTTGAGTACAATTTCCTGCGATCATCCCTTGTAAGCTCAGTACCAATGCTGAACACATTGAATGACAAGAATCACGTTAGAGGAACACAAAAATTCCAAAAAACAAGCAAGTATTGATATTTGCTCTTATTAACTTTGCATCAATGCCAAAGAAACATCAGCAATACCTATTTATGGTGATGTTGACAGCTCTCCTGTCAGCCTCAAAAGCAAGAAGATCAGACATGATCTCAGCTGTGGCACCTCCAAGTTTCTATCAAAAAAATTGACTCATCTAATAAGTACCGAGTCAATAAAAAAGAGAACCTGTTACATTCATAAGAAGATAAAATCTTTGGAGCTTCACCTGACAAAACCTGTAAAAGTCCTCAAGATATGCTTTATAAAGAGTATTCCTCATGATTTCAATATTCATGTCATCCAAGTCCTGCCAATGTACAAATCCAGAAATGAGATGAACACAACAGAAGAGGCAAGGTATCTAATAATAAAAACATTTCATCATGCAACCAGAAGCAAGGACACAAGTAGACATTACAGAGACAAATATTATTTGAGAGTTGCATCTTACTCTATGTATGAGAGCAGTACACTAACAAATCACATGCTTGGAGGAAAATGAAAATAAAAACAACAGACACATACCTCAGATGTGATGCATTCAGAAAAATATGGTGCCAATGGTGTATCAACAAGTACCAATCGGTAAAGCTCCCTCATATTCTGAGCAACAGCAAGGGTAGCAATGCTGAGGAAAAATCAATAAGTAGTTGGCAATGTTTTGAAGATGAAACAAGACAAATTATTGTGCAGAGAACACAAACCTGTCAAACATGCCCAATGGATGGCATTTCTCCAACAGTTCCTGAACGTCTCTCTCATGAAGTGTTCCAGTGACAATGAGGACCACATTGTCTATCATGTGACCATATCTGTTGGAACGGCAGAGTGATTAATTTTCTCTAAGTCCACTCCACAATTGCAGAAATCCATAGAAAAAGTTTCTATCGAGAAAAATCAGTGTGATTTGCAACAAATTGAATCAATGCACACCCTTCTCAATCCAGTGCTTTTAACCATGCACATAAGTCCATCGCAGTAAAAAAAATATCTGAGAAAGAGATGCAACATACGTGCAGTATTCCAAGAAGGTGGACAAGGGCTCTGTGGCTTGACATAACATGTGTTTGTATTCATCAACCAGCTTAAGGGTACACTTCTCCACAATTGTGGTTGTATGCAACGGAGAAGGCTCTGCGACAAATTTAGACATCCCAATTCATCCACTTCAGCCACACAACGAAATCCAATATACCAATTAAGAATGAACAAATGAAACAGAAACAAGTACGAAAAAACAATAACAATGACAACAGAAATCAATAATAGTCTTCTTATGAATTTATGCTTTACATAATAAGCCAAATCTTATCATTAAATAACTAACAAAGTGGTATTAACTTTTAATTAAGTTTCACTGACATTTGCACGCTTAAACTAATTATCCAAAATCCAAACACCGCCGAAATGAAAACCCAGATCAGATAATCGCAATTACAATTTACAAACAAACGCAATTCAGACAAAATCCTCAATTACGAAGGAGAAAAGATGAACAAAAAAACGAACCGTTTTGGAGGTAAGGACCGTATTCAGTAGCGGTGAGATGCATCTTGATGTCATCGAGAGTCTCACACTGGCAAAGATTGTTGTAATCAGCGGCGGTTAAAAGGCCTGATCTATGTCCTCTCACAATCGCTTCTAAATACCCTCCATGAATGTTAAAGGTTAATGCTTCGAATCCGTACATCTTTCTTTGGGACAAATAATTGATCTGCTTTGAGTGATTAATTGAAGAAGAACCGGAGGCTCCTCTTCTAGAATGTGAAATGATGATGGGATCTTGTAGTTTGGATTGTTGATCACGCGGACAGATTTGGATCCGGTCTCCTTCTGAGGGATTCTCTGCTTGTGGTATTTAGAAAATTTCGAAAATTATAGGAATGGACATTGTAGGAATTTAATTTAGACATGGCAAAACGGTTAATGAGTTGGGTTCGGGTCGGATTAATTTGACCCGTTAATACAATTAATCCAAATTTGAACCCGATCTCTTTAATAAACGGGTCAGAAATTAAAATCCGAACTCGATTCGTCTATTAAATGGGTAATCCGACACAATTCGCTTTGACACGATTATCAAATAAGTTGATGGGTTAACCCATTAATCTGACATGTTTAACCCGATTATGGAATAGATTACTGGTTTGACCCGTTTAATTGACCCGCATAATCAACATAACTTCTGAATCTTCCCTTTGTGTTGGTTAAGAACATAATGAACAATCCCTTAGTTTGATAAGTGGATCAAAAAATGGTGAAGACTATTGTGGGTTTAGGGTCGTATAGGTTTAGTGATCTTCCAGGAAATGTGATAGACACTATATTAGTTTGTTTGCCTTTGAAAGACACAGTGAGGACTGACACATTATCCTTAAAATGGAAGGAAAAATGGCCCGCATTGCCTCAAATTATTGTAGATGAGTATGATTTTACTGATAGGCAGAAAAAAGAACTTGAAGGAGAGGCTGAGAATTGAGAAGCGAGAGATTACTCACCGTTCGTCGTAATAACTGAAAGGAGAGTAGAGAGTTAAGATGGATGGATGGCGGCTACTAAGGACTAAAGTTGCAATGTGAAAATTGAAAAGAGAACAATATTAGGGTTTGACACTCTATTTCAAAAAGACACTCTATATTTCAAATTTCAATTAGGATTTAGGAATTTAGAATGACGTGTAGACGTGTAGTCTTTGTTTGGACATAATATTAGTATATTATATTTAATTTAACTCAATTTAGATCTAAATAGTAAGCTAAATATTTATATTTATTTTGTTTATATTTCTTTAAACTAAATTATGTATATATTTTATATATTTTGTTTTTAAAAATATTTAACGGGAAAACGGGTTATATTCGGGTCATGTTGGGTTTACCTGTTTAACAAAATTTTAAACGAGTCATAAACGGGTTAATCCTTTTACGACCCAAACCCATTTAAGCAAACCCAAACCCGCTTAACTTCGTGTCGGGCTAACAGGTCAGGTCAGCTTTTACCAGGTCTAGAATTTATTAGGAAAATTATAAGAATGCACAAATTTGTGTTTAAAATGATAGGAATGTCAGCTAAGTTTGTTCATTTCTGTTAATGGCAGTTAAAGTTTTGGAAATATGAAAATGTCCGATTTTGAGTTTGCAATTGTAAAAATGTCAGAGTACGTTTAATGTTCAGCGTTGTTCATTATTCTTCATATGTCAAGAGAACAAAAAGTGACATTTTTATATTTTAGAACATGAAATCTAGTATTCATATAATTGTGAACTAGAATCTTACCAATCAACAAAAATTAACAAAAATGAACAAAATACACTGGCATTCATATCATTCCAAACTCAAAACATAATAGTTTGTATAATTGTATGTATTTATTGTGCCTAAATGTACCATTATATTTTATCATTTGTGAAAATATTAGATTCCATTTTTTATCATAACTAATGATCATATCTATTTGCTAAAAAATGGGATATTCAGTCCAAATAGGAAACTAACGACTTTCTAAAAATCAGGAGATTCAAACGACACGATCTATAAAAAGAACATATGTTTATAATGTTCATTATTGTTTATTATTGTTCATATATGAAGAGAGAGAATAAAAAGGTTATTTAGTTTGGTTAGAATTATAACAGAAAGGAAAGACATTAATTACAATGAAAATCAGGGACGTTTTTTAAAACTTGACAGTTTGAACGAATTTGACATTTTTAAATAGTCAAAACAATAAACGGGCATTTATACACTTCTTAAACTGCAAAATGGTATTTACACAAAAGAGCAAATATAGGTGGACATTCTTACAAATAGAAACTCAAAAGTGGATAGTTTACATAATTATCTGTATTGTATGGGTCAAATTATAAAAATGTCAAAATTAATATGTCAATATTCTAATTATGTCTAATAATAATACTTATGGCACATATGTCATAGTTTTGAAAGTATTTCCTCTAATGCCAGATACTATAAGGTAATATTTTACAATCGACTTTGCTTTCATAAGGAGTAGTGTAGCTTAGATGGTAGAGAGCTTATTTAGCATGTTAGAGATGCAGGGACCGATTCTTGGTCATGTATATTTTTTTTTTATTTTCACTTTGTCAACTTATTGTCAACTAATGCACATTTAATTTTTTATTTCATAATATTTTTCATAAATAATACATAAAATATAGGAAATTATTTTATTGTATTTCTATTTACATGCCTCTATTTATATTTTTCTTAAAAGTTGTCGTCTTACATTCAACTTTTTTCTAAATTAACAAGTTGATAATAAATTGACGAAAATCCAAACTGTAAATTTTTTTCATTGTTATTTTTTGTGTTTATATAATTTAAACATTTGTCAACTTATTATCAATTTTTTTAATACTACATATAAAAAATTGATAATAAGTGGATAACTAATTAAAAAAGAACATAAAACAAAAAAATGTCAACAAAATGATATAAGGTAGACAAAAGTTGACAAAAATTAAAACGATAAAATCTTAATTCCTAAATTAATGATGTAAGCTGATGTTATAATGAGTAGACAAGAAAAGTCGACAATGAATTGAAAAAAAATAAACAAATTGACAAAAATAAGAGTGATCTCATACCTCTTTGAATAGAACATCTTTTGACTCCTCTAGACTCAATTTTAGGAGTTCTTTTGGATGAGAGTTACGAATAGGATAATCATAAACAAAGATGATTAGAAATCGAAAAAAGAATAAACATGTGATGTCCAAAGAAAAATAAAAATAAAATAAAATATAAATGCTAATTTGAAACTCAATTTATTAATTTGGGGGAAATGGAGGCCCAGGATATCGTGAATTTGTAGAAAAATCGCAAGGGTCAGGCTTCCGCTCGAATCAAATGGCTCAATCAAGGAAGTACGTATGGCCAGCATGAAGTATGCACGGTGGGCACGGCCCCGCACAGTCGCCTCTAACCACTCATACTCCCAGTAATTTGAGCAAAAACAGAAGCTGGCCAAAATATTCATTTGAAACGCCCAAAAACACAACCCTAGCCACTCTCTCCAAACTCTTGATTTACATGATTTTACCTCCATTCTAAGGGCAATCAAGAAACTATTTTCACAACATCTCTATTCACGGGATAAGGATTTGTATTAGTCTGATTTAAGTGTGTTTGCTTTATATTCTAGGAGATGAGTTGGAAGAAATTATGTTAAGTGTGAGAGGAGAAAATTAGGAATAATGATTAGGAAAACTTAGAGGGATTTACCTTGAAAGAAAATGAAATTTATGAAATCTATTTTTTGATTTATTGTGTAAAATGTGTGAAACTTGTTGTATAGGGGTTGAGGACGAAGAGGCTCTCTGACCACTACCGGAGGGGCAAACTTAGCACGATCTCGAGGTGAGTGTGTGCGCTCTCTCGCTTATTTAACTATATATTGTGTAATCCATGGTTAAGAGTAGTCAGTTGTCAATTGTATGCAAATTTTTGTGTGTTTGTTAAACATGGAATTGAAGATTCTTGATTGGGTTGCATGTGTTGTTCTAGTAGGTTGTTGGACTTCGAAAAAATATGTGTACTTGATTTCATAGTTGGAAGTTTGTCGCATGCAATTTGGGTGTTTATGATCATTGATTGATTGTTGATTTGAAGTGCTTGAGTGATGTGTTTAAGAGTGTTGTAGTGATATATGTGGGTGTTTTAAATGATGCATTGGCTTATGTGATTAGGTAACATAGTGTTGTTAAAGTGCCTCATTTGTTTGGAATTAATCATATGAGTTGTGATAAATTGATGCTTACATTGTTGATGATTTATTGTTGGGGTTTCTCAAAGAAATGAAAACGATGTTAAAATGGTAGGAATGAGTACGATGAAATTAAAAGGTAATGTTTTTTAGCACAATTGTGGATTGTGTTTAACTTAATGCATATTTGTGAAGTGCATCCATAATCGTAACATCACGTGCATGTTGCATTAGAGGTGTCAATGGACACATAGGTTGCATTAGAGGTGTCTATGGACACGGAGGAATATAGAGGTGTCAATGGACACAAAAATGGGCATCAATGGACGCAAGTTGTATGAACAAATGAATGAGTGAATGACTTAATTATTTAGGCGTCATTGGACGCAAGCCTTACTTAACTTAGGACATTTTTTAGCACCATTAAGTGCAAGGAAGATAGAAAAGATTTGAGAAAAGGGAAAATAGAGAGACATGCATCATGATGAAACATATGGCATGAAGTACAATTTAGTTAACTCACAAATTTATGTATATATATGAGTTATGGGTCATGTAGATTAAAACTTTGAGCGTTTGGTGGATAGTATATGAGACTTTTGAAAGATGTGATTGCTATGAATTGTAGAAAGGTTTTACGTATTAGGTGACCAATTGTGCATGAAAATGGAATGTAAGTGTCTTATGTGTTCTATCTTTAATTGTATGTGCGGATTTGATATTTAATTTGATGAATTGAAGAGTGAAATGAATTTGCATATGTTGATATGGTTAGTTTATGGGGTTTTCTTGAAATGAACTTACTGTATTTTACAATAGGTTACAGTGGAGGGTACGCGGAGTGAGACTACGCATGGTGGCCATAACCATGCGTAGGACCTTTGCGAACCCTCGTTTATTCGCACAGCCACATGACTCACATGTAGCCTTCTGTAACTCGAGCTTGAAACAAATGTGAGTGGGTTTTGGTTTGGGAATTTGATACCTAAGTATGATTATTGAATGAGTACTCAGCAAAGATTGAAACGATTACTTATGAACACCGAAAATTCATGAATTTATTAGAAATGTAATATAAATAGATAATTGAATAATAATGCATTTTGTCCTACAATTGGCTTATACTCAATATAGCTAGATATGGGTGATACATACCCATTCTCAAAGTTTTAATACTCGTTGTGTTTTTATTGTGAATCATTTTTTGTGGATAGGTAGTGAGGCTGACGCGTAGCGACCATTCCTTTGCACCCTTACCTTTTTTAGGGAATCCATCTAGTTACATTTTCCTTATGTTCAAAACTTTCTTTTTAACAAAACATTGATTTTCCCATGAACGAAAAGGTAGTAACTTAGTCAAGGAGAATAGCTCCCTACTTGGTTTATATATTCAAAACTCAGTTTCTCATTTTGGATTTATATTATGATAATGTAGGATAATGATTTTCACTATATGCATATATGAGCGAATTTTGGATGATTGTTAATAGAAATAAATACAAAAAAAAAGGTTTCACAAAACCCATCTTCAAATAAACAGCTTATATAAAAATGATCGGCAGTAGGTTATTAATTTCAACGCCCTTTTATAAGAAATCCGTAGAAAGAAGTTGAGATCAACTTGGCGTCATTTTGTAACGCCCAAAAAATTTAATGAAAATATTCCAAAAATTATGAAAACCTTGAGGCCAAACGACCTGGGGAACGGCCTAGCCAAGTCGTTCCCCAAAACGATTCAGTTGTAGACAGAAAGTGAGTTTTTATGGACAAAAGGCTAGAACTACCTGGCGAACGGTTTGGTCAGACCGTTCGCCAAACCGTTTGGTTTGGCAGGAATTCGAAAATAGTTGCTTATTTTTATGACAGATAAGAGATAGAGTGTTAATTCCTAACACTAAAGCTTCCAGCCGAATCTTCTCATTCACAAACCTTAAAAACACATTTCTAACCTTTCCAAACCTCAAAACTTTACTTCCCACACTAGAGATTCGTAACTTTTGCAAAGGAATCTAACCTAGATGAGTTCTAGGGTTTTTGGAGCAATTTGTAGCAAGGTAAGCTCCTAACCTAGGTGAAATTTTTATGTAATAAAGTGGGTTTTTGTAGGGTTTTGTGGGGTTTTTATGGTTATTCATAATGGCAAGCATATTTAGCTTCGTATTGTGATATTTGTGAGATATTGATGATTTTAGGGTTTGAGTGATTGGGGATTATTGAGGAATAAGCATTAGAATATGGAATTTAGTTTGAAAATATGGTTAATACAGAAAATGTGGTTCGATTAATATAGGAGGTAGTGTTCGGGACCTAGAGCAGAGTTTAGCCGAGAGCCGACTTCACAGATCTCGAGGTAAGTGCACTAAATCCACACTTGCCATTGTATGTCTTGCTTCTGTGTGGTTAAATATATTTGCATTGATTTCACATGTTGAAATGCTAGGTAGAGTGTCTTATAAATGGACTTGAATGATATGCTTTGTGTTGTTTGACCTTTGTTATGGATTATGTTTGGTTGTGCGTGGTTGAATTAATGATCGATTTTATCAAAAAAATGACGGATGTGGATGTGTTGTTATTTGCCGATGTATATAAATTGAATGTGATGCGGTAGTGGTTTTGTTATGGGAATAAGGGTGATGAAAAGTTGTATGGAAAGTGTGTATAGAAATGAATTGGTATGTGGTTTATGTGTGAATTGTGAAATGGTCATAAGTGTGTGAATGTGACTTAATGGTATAACTTGTGCAATGTTCTTAATTATGGTAATGTGATTGATTATGGATTGGGAAATGGTTACATTTCATTTGTACATGTCATGTGGACATATCATGGGCATCATCGTGTGTTCATGAAAGGGGTATTGCAAAATTGAGCGAAAGCTCACCATTAAGGGGTATTGCCAACTCGAGCGTAAGATCACCATTAAGGGGTATTGTAAGCTCACCATTAAGGGGTATTGCCAACTCGAGCGTAAGCTCAACAATTATGGGGTATTGCCAATTCGAGCGAAAGCTTAACAATTAAGGGGTATTCCCAACTAGAGCGAAAGCTCAACATTAAAGGGGAATTGCCAATATACGAGAGTGAACTCTCTCATGTGCACAATAAATAAAGACCCCGGGGCATGCATTTGTGTGATTCCATCGACATTCATAGTGTATACATTCGCATTTAACTATTTGGTATGGTTTGTATTAATGTTAAGTGTGAATGTGGCTGTTTTGTTAAACATAGTAGGTCAAAACGGGCTGGGAAACGACCTGTGCAAACCGTTCCCCAAGCCGTTCTATTTCCAGAGTCACTCTAGAAGGTTAAAATGGAATGGAGAATGACCTATGCAAACTGTTCCCCAAGCCGTTCTATTTCCATGGTCATTCCAGAAGGGTGAAAAGGCCAGGAGAACGATCTGTGCAAGTCGTTCCCCAGGCCATTCCCATGCAATTGCCAGCTTAAAAATGTATATGTTTAGGGGAAATTGAGATTAATAACTGACCTAGTATGAGATATTTTGGAATAAACTAGGATTAATGGCCCTTAACCGTGGATAATGAACTAATGTCTATTGAAGTGGAAAACGTAGGATGAAATTCCTTATCCTATATGTACAAAGCACCTAACACACTTTACCAACGAGTACTTAAGCATTAAATACTTTGGTAAGTGTGTTGTTGGTGTACTTACAGGGTATTTAGTTACTCACGTGCATGTGTATTTTGTGATGATTGTGCAGAGCGACATTAGAGGTAGTCGGGACCTTCGTTTTGGGCAGGCTCAGAGGTGATACAGATGTTGTGCTTAGGTCGGCTCCTAGTTTGCATTATGAGGGTTTTGTTTGTTTACCCACTTTTGTATACCTATACGATTTGCGTATAGAAAATGATTTACATACTTTTATTTGTAAATCTATTTCCATTACTTCCGCATGTTTTTCACGGTTACATTTATTTTGTATACGACCGGACTTGGTCAATATTTCCTCAATGAAATGCATTTACATGTTTCCTAATTTTTACTAATTGTTAGTTTTAAAAAAATGGTTGCAAAATCAACACTTATTCAAAAATGAACTTTGCTAATTTGAGCGTCATACATTTGGCCCAACCTTATATTTATCAATTTATTTATCTCTACAAATGCTACACTAATAGTAGTTCAGATGAGGTTTTCCTGGGAATTATAAGGGGCAATGATGTCAATATATGCACCTTTGATTCTATTGTTGATGACATCAAGAACAGTTGAAGGATTGTACTTCTCAGATGCATGGTCCTATATTTACTTGCCAATAGTTAAGATCTGCTTTCTCAAATACCAAGTACTTCGTCGAATTTGAAAATATTGTTGTCATCGCTATAGAAATCATCATTGTCAGTTTGGTTTTAGAGAAGAGAAGAAAATAATTGGAGGGAAATGAGAGGAAAATAATTGGAGGAGAGAGAAGGATAGAGAAAATATTTATATGAAATGATATTTGAATCTTTTAATCTAATATTGTAGCATTTTAGAAAGATGTTATATTTTAGGCAGATGTTTATTCTTGTGGCATTTGAGAAAAGTTGTATAATTTAATTTGGTAACTCATGTACTTTGTTCATATTGTATGGTATTGTTAAGGATTAATTACATAGTACACTACTTTTTCTTTTTATTTGCAGAAATTATATGTTTTAAATTTTTTTTGCAAAATTGCATTTTTTTACTTTTTTAAATGCACTTTGTACGGAATGTATTTTTGTAGATCTAAACATAATATAAACTTCATATAAACTTTATTTAAATTTTATATATGGTTTAAACATAGTTATGTTTAAATTTATATCTATTTTCATTGATTTAAACTTAATATAAACTTCTAACTTAACACATGCTAAATTGTTATGTTTTTTATATTTTTTTAAAAAACTAACTTATATATAATTTTTTTTATCGTTTTAAGATAAATATAAACTTAATGTAAATTGTATATCAACTTTATATATTCCAAAACTGAGGTATATTTACAATTTAAAAAATAAAAGTGAAAAAAAACCTAAATGGTGACTAGTTTACAAATAAAAGATAAAAAAACAAGGTATATATATATACAATCAACCCTATTGTTAAAGAGAAAACCATTCTTGCTTTTTTGTGTTCACTGTATTGTACTGGTTATCATTGTTTTCTCATGGTTTCAAAACACATAAGAAAAACCATGAAATAATAACCCACTAAAATGTTGGGTTATCATGGTTTTAACAATAAATTTAGACTTAATAAAAATAACTAATCTCGCTCCTTATTTTATCTTTTCCATTTTAATTATATGCATATGGTTACTTTGGTCATTTTAATTTTTAATTAAATTTTTTATTAAATAAATCAAGAAAACAACATTATACCATATTATCTTTCTAAATACACTATGGTTATAAACCTTATAATACATACTGCACTATACCAACCCATACTTTAACAACCTACAACAAACTTAAAACAAACAAAGTGTAAAGGCTTGTCTCTTGAGATAGGTTGAGATATGGAGATAATTGTGTGAAAAAGACATTTATCCCGACCTAAGGCCTTGTTTGGTTAAAAGTTAAAGGGAGGCAGAGGACGGAAGAGTGAGTATTTTTAAAAGTTAACCTTGTTTGATATTTTTTTAAGAGGCAAGGGAAGGTTAATGAGAGTAAAATTTAAACTCCTTTAACTCCCTCTTTTAAACATTTCTTTACCTCCCAATTTGGAGGGTAAAGAATGTAAAATCATGAATTAATGTATTTTTTACACAATCATTACAATTTCGACACTAACTTTCCTTTCCCTTAATTAAAACTTCCTAACAACAAAATTTTTCTTCATATTTCTTCATTTCCCTTAACTTTCCTTCCCCTACTCTTATTTACTTTACTTTCCTTCCCGTTATAAATAAGATGTCCCTAATTTTTACTACGTATTTAATCATATAATTAAACTTTTCATATATCGATCTATTACATATTTAACCTTATAATACTGCTTTGATACCAAATTAAAACGTCTTATATTGTAACGCCCCGAAAATTCGTCTATTCTAAATTTAAATAATGATTATGAATGAGAAGGAAATACGTGTGTGTGTTGTTTGATTCCTTGCAGGTACAGAGGAAGTAGTGTGAGTTTGGTTGAATCTAAGGTAACGAATGATCATATCTTTGAATGAAATTGTAAAGGATGAAATGTTATAGGTTTAATGTAACATTCTGGAAAAATATTCGTAAATATATTATCACCTATGTTATCAATAAAATATTTGTAAATATATCATCATCAAGGTTATCAATAAAATAATATTTACGAGAAAGAATATTTATGAGACATAATTTTTATGAGAAATAATGTTTACACGGATAAATTAATTGATTAAAAAAAGAAGAAGAAGAAGTGAGATACACGTAGCATGCAATTACATTTAAATAAATTTAAAAAAAAAATGGGATGTGAGTCATGTGT
>CANYCX010838560.1:0-11941 GCA_948193385.1 Breynia disticha f. nivosa
GATCGAGATTGGACTTCTGGAAAGAAAGCACGAGGAAAGTTACTCAACCTCGATCGAGACTGGATACCATCTCGATCGAGACTGACGTTCTGGAATGGGAAGTGGCTCGAGGATGGATCAATCTCGATCGAGATTGGACAATCTCGATCGAGAGGATCACTTTCATAAATCAACTTTGAATTGCCGAGGGAGCATCTCGACCGAGGTTCCATGAACCCCGATCGTGGTGACCTTTATGTCGACCATTGTTGATTGAACTTGGAGCATCTCGATCGAGATACCCTAGGTCTCGATCGAGACTGCCCAACTGCCCATCTAATGAATGAAAGAAATGAACTATTTTTTTTATGTGGTACTTAGAATCTCGATGGACATGTTCTTGAATGCTAAGTATTATGTTTGGTTATTTGAAAGTAAGATCTTATATGTGGTAGTTACAATGTCATGTACCTTAATATGAAATGTTATGTTTGAAATTGCATGTTTTGAGTGAAGCCGACCTTATTTAGGTTATGTTACTTACTGAGTATATCTCACGCAACTTTGTTTGCCTGTAACGCTCGGCAGGATTCTAGATTGTAAATTTTGGACTGTGCATAGTTGCCACACTTGGATTTTGGTGTTTTACAAAACAGAGAGCCAAGGTGCAGCGTATACTCTGGTTTAGGGTTTTATTTGTACATGACGATGTTGTAGTTTACTTCATACATTTTGTTAGAGTTATAATTGAAAATGGATTCATTTAGAATCTAATTTCTTTTATAACTTAAAACATTTGTAAAAACTTTATGTTATATGTATGGAGGTTTGCAAGGTGAATTGAATGGGTTGAATGTTGTTCTAATTTTATTCTATTAAAACTTTGATTTCCGGGTTTAAGTATTGTCTGTAGGAGGGAAGTTAAACGCAGATAATATTTAGATTCGGGAGTCACATTATTAGTTCAAGAAAAATTAATATTAAATTTAAAATTGTTCTTAAAATCACACAATTTTTAAACTTAATATTATTTAATAAATAAAAAATTATTACATGTTATATTTAATAATTTAAAAAAAAACATTTGACCTTTTAAAACCCTAAACTCCAAAATCAAAACCCTATTTAAGCCCTTCTTCGTTTTAGCTTCATTTCCATAAACAAGCACAAGAGAAACAAAGACAAGAAAATGCCGTTAGGGGAGAAATTAGGATGGGAATAGGAGTCGCGTCACTGCGGTGCAGAAACAGACTTCTCAGACGACATGCCGTCTCTTCTCACTTTCGATCTCTCAACTGGATCGTTTGATTTCGTCGTCGCTCCTTTGGTTCGTTGCTCTTTCCTTTTTCGCTTAAATGGTGGCTAATTAGCCAATCGCATACTTTCTTTATTGTGTGAATGGTCAGTAAGCTCACCTATATTAACGTTTTCTTGTTTCTGGTTCTCATTTAATTGCGAATATAATCTTTTGTTTCGCAATTAATTGGACCGGTAACTACATTATTGAATTTTATGAATATGTAGGATTACCACATTGTTTTGTTTCGACACATTGCGTCTTTACTGGCTTCTTTTGGTGTTTTTTTTTGCGTTTGGTTTCCTTGAAGAGAATTTATGTTAGTGATTTTGAATTTTATGATGCAGTTGAATCATGAATCCAACTTATAGGTCAAGCTTGGTGGCTCTAGCGTTTTGCCTTTTGTTTTGCAAGTTCCGTTATTGTTCTTATTCTTTCTCAGTGGAGTCATGTCGTGACTCGTGAGTATGTGAACACTCTCGAAAGCTTGTGCCTCGAATTATCTTTAACATGCTGCGATATCTGTTGGTCTTCCATTAGTGTTTTTGACCTTGTCTTCGGAAAAATTAGTCCGTGGACTGATTTGGATTGTGATGATGGAACTCTCTGAATGGATTCTGAAACTACATTGAAGCAAGAAATAGCATGGGTAAACCATCTGTCGTTGCAGGTTTAAATTTGACCATTATTTCAGTGAAGTGGATCGTGCTTCCTCTAAGAAGCCTATTTCATGAGGACAGCGCTTTAATTTTTATTTTTGATTTGTGTTACAGGCATGTTTACTCCCTTCTCCAAAGGGGACACAACTTGAGCTAATTATGCTAGATGTGTGAATCAAATATTGCAAGGCATAAATAATATGCAGGTGGCTTTCGTCATCCTTATTTGATTTCCTGTCGGTTCATTTTCTGGCCTGCATCAATTTTTTGATTTGATCTGTTTCCTGTTTGAATTAATTCCCTTGCTGAAGGCTGACGAGGACTCAATTGATTTTACCTCTAATAATTTGGTAATTTTCTCTCTTCAAGCAACAAATGCATTATAAATATTTTTTTTTCCATGATGATAACCTCACTGCTTTGACAAGTTTGCTTTAGTTTCACTATCAAGTATCATTATAATTGGATGGGTAGAGTTCACATTTTAGAGTATGTGGTGATGCTTAAGTAACTAGATGGTCGTGGTATTTTCTAGCACATGTGCAAGTGTACTCACCAAGTAGTATAAAACGAGCTCTTTAGTCTCAAGTATCGAACTCTAGAGACTTATCTAGGGGTGCTCGTGGGACTAGACGGGACGGGGATCACAAATCTCCGTCTTGTCCCATGGTTTGAGAAATTTTTTTGTGAAGATCAAGACTTGTCCCATAGATTTAAAATCTCAATACCATCCCGTCCCAAAATTTCGGGACGAGACGAGATGGATATCGGGTATTTCGGGACGGAGTAAACGGTTCTGGAACAGGACGGGATCGGAGAATTTTTAAAATATTACTTTTTTTACAAGAAAAAGGTGTTAAAATTCTCACATATAAGTGTAAAAGTTGTTTCATGAGATGAAAAAAAGTTAACTCTGAAGTAACAACATATGAAAGTTTTAGTTATGATTCTAAACCAACAAAATTTCCTTTTTATCTTTCTTTCAATTCCTACTCAAATTAGACAAATTTTGCATAGAGGCTCCAAAAACTTTTCCAAATCCTATCGAATTTGTCTTATCTTTATCGTCATTTAGCGTTATATTCACCTGAAAAAAACCTCTAAAATCATTACTTGATTAGAGAAAGTTAGAAATTAAGTTTTATCGGATTGTTGCCTTGTACTACAAATAGGATGCTGGTTACACTTGCATTACATATATCAAGTGTTTCATACTACAAATACTAATCAGCACACATTACCAGTACATAGCTCTTTTAGTAGAACAATAAAATTCTTAAATCCACCACTAAATTCAATCAATCTTGAATCTCTCAATAATATTAAATCCATGACTAATTAATATTAGGTTAGAGTGAGTTTTCTTGGTATTCAATCATTTTGTTAAAGGTTCATTCACACTTACATAAAGACCATGGTCCTTTTTCATTGACTTCATTATTTGGTATTGAACATTATTGTTTTTTAATTTATAATTTAAATAATTATATTTATTTTTTATGTTCTAGTTTTGGTTCTTTGGGATGAGACGGAATGGGTCGGGACTGGACGGTTCTTGGGATGATATTACTGAAGATTCAGAACCGCACCATCAGAAAAATTATGGGACGAGAAAAGTCAAAGTCAACGGATCTTTTTCGGTTCTGATTCTAACGAAACAAGTCCTCGGGTCGGGTTGGAAATCTTTGAGTCCCTTCAGCAGCCCTAGACTTATCATACATACTAGCAACCTTCTCAATCAATTATCTAACTGGATCAATTTGAGAGACTTGAAATTAAAACAAAATCGAAAACTAAAGCAAGTAAATAAAGCTATGCGCCGATGCCTTGAGTGTGAATTCCTCTTGATTAAGCATTAAACCCCTTTAATTGCCCAATTGATTAACTACCTATTACTAACCGATTGATAGTTCTAAGAGTTGTCACTCACAAATGCGATCAGAATCATGTTCAAGCGATCTTATCTTAACTTAATTCTTTAGACTACTTTTGGCCAAGGAGCTAGCCCTAGGAATCAAGTTGCATTGATAATTAACAAATTCCAAGCAATTAAACTAAGTAATCATTGTAAAAAAAAAGCTAAGTAATCTAAAAGTCATCTCTGTCTAGCGAGATCAATGAATCATTAATTTAACAACTCAATTGTATGGCTTAAATAATGTTCATTCATTAATCCACTTATAACAAATGAATATACCGGTAAATATTCAATCATTAACACGATAAAGCACAATCAACAATAAGTAGTGGGCAATCAATATTTTAGAGCAACTAAATCAAATCTTTCATTAAATTTAGAATTCATCGCCCCTAGGCATTAATGCTAGATTAGCCACACATAACTACAATATGACAACACAAAACCAAGTAAATACTAAACATATCCGTAATTCGCTACAACGAAATTAAAGCAACAATTTAACAATAATGATAAACATAACTAGTAGTTGTGAATAAAAAAACCCTAATCTCCAATTCTACTCTATCTTCCCAAGGAAACCCCAACCAAAACTAAACTAAAGCTAAGGCTCTCTAACTCCAAGCACCCTCTCTTTCTCTTTCTTCTCGTTCATATATCTAGCTGGGAATCACCTTGAAAACATGCTCTGGACTACGCGAATGGTGTTGCCACCATGCGTAGTCCATATGTGACCGCACGTTTATGTGCTCTATCTCAATACTACGCATGGTGGTCACTACAACACGTAGTATGTGGTCCACCGCACGTAGCCTTCTATATCTTAGCCTCAACAATTATTCTTCACATCAAATCTTCAAGCATTTGTTCCTTTTCTTCTTCTCATGTGTCTCATGTATCCTCTTAGTAAAAAGAAAGTAAAAACATAAACAATATCGACTCAATACATCAAATTACCTAAAGGACATGAAAACAAAACACTAAAATATGTTAAAATCTGATGTTATCACTAGAATTACAAGAAGTGCATTAGTCTTATTCTTGTTTGACGCACTTCACATGTTGTGATTTGAAAGTTTTGTCCTTTTTTTTTCCTTTTTATCTTTTTGTGTTTAGTGCAGACACTCACATTTGGGGTAATTTGCTAAAAAAGAAAAAAAATAATTATTAATTTAATGTAATTGAAAAATATTTATGAAAAAGGGTTAGAAAACATATTTCCCAAAAAGAGATGTATTTTTTTGTCATACTATTTATGCATTATTATGTATTAATATAAGTAGTAGAAAATGATGAAATCACTCCATCCTATCCAATTCAATCATTTCACCATTTTTAAATACTAATGATTGCATATAAGGATTGATTTCTTCAACAAAAGTATAACTAGTATTTAAGAAATGGTAAAATGATTGACTGAGATGAAATGAAGTGATTCGACCATTTTCCACTACTTATACTAGTGCCATACTAATATGACAAAAAAAAAACTCCTTTTTTGAGAAAAATGTTCTTTTTATGATTTTTTAATAATTTTTTATTACATTAAATTGGTAATAATTATTTTCTTTCTCATTTTTGGTAAATTGCCTCAAATATGAGTGTCAGCACTAAACTGTGCTCAAAAGATGGTAAGGAAAAAAGACAAAAATTTCAACTCAGGACATGAATCGTTTCAGAATAGCTGTTTCATTGTCCAAATCGTTTCTGATATATGTTACTGGTCCTTTAGGCTGCTATCTGAGCTTCATTGTTGCCAGGATGGATATACTTTTTCAGATTATAATATCTGGAAAACCTACACACAGCACCCCCAATTCAGTGTCAGAATCTGCCTCAAATACCTTCCCAGATTTTAAATCAATCAACATTTCTTGTTTCCTAGGTTTTGCTGTGGCTAATTTGATGCAGAACTATACAAAGATGTGCATCTTGGTTTCGAAACAACTGCAACGCCAAACATGTTCAGCTTGTATGATGTGATTCTGATTCTTAATACGTTATTCTTGGTCTAATTTATTTTTATTAAGGAGAACTGCCCTCAGTTTATTTTTATCCTCATTTTTTCCTTTCCTGTTATTGAAGTTAAATTCTTCGTAAGAGTTTTGATTGTGGTCTTTCTTTGTCCTCCTTCTCTTCATCCTCGTAGGTTCGCATATTTTTCCCGCGGAGGACACGAATTTGCATAAAACCTGGATCGCCTGTGGATGTACAATGTGGTTCTTTCAGGGTATGCCAGTGAATTTTTTGTGTAATCTATAGTCTAGCGTTCACATGCTTTGATATTTATTTACCCTGTTAAAGTGCAATTGAAGTTTAAAAGCTTCCATAGGCATAAATTATATCCATTCTTTGTCTTTTGACGAAATAAATTGTATATTTGTAAGGCTTAAATCATTTTCCTTTACCACTCTGCTTGTGCAGACGCTGTGAAGCCTGTGTATAAACAAGCACGCTTATGTATTGGCTTCTAATGCAGGTTTTGGTACGAGTGGTGCGTGGCTTCACCTCAGCCATCGCCTGTCCATAACACTAATGGTCGTTCATACTGGATTGGTCTTTAGGTTCCTGACAGTTTTCTGAATTTCGTTGTTGTACTTTATCATGCACAGGAAGAAGGTTCATCATCTCAGGCTTTTTTTACACCATATCATTCTGCAAATTAAGCAAAGGAGCCAGCAGTAACTGAACATTTGACTTTGTGTACGCAATCTACACCGCAATTACAATGTGCAAACTAGCTCTAATAGGCGTTTTCTGTTCATTGTATCAAAATACTCTTCCTTTCCTGACGTAGATTTCAGGAGCGTGAGCCCACGGGTTTGGTGAAATTGAGTTCTTTAGGCAAAACCATTAATGGGAAACGAAATTCATCAGTTGTCATTAATGATGTAAAATTCAAAGTTGTAAATTTTAGTTGGGGAAAAGAACTGCTTGAATTTCATTATAGACAACAGAAGAAACTCGTGAATGCCAACTGAATCTCAGGAGTGGAGTAACTGGTACAATAAAATCTTGCTAGCGCATCCTAACTGAAGCTGTTCTCCCCTTGAAAGAGCACCTGGAGAAGTGACAAGTTTGTCCAGTAAGACTCGCATATTTGCGGAATAGAGCGAGTTGTTTGATCCCTCACTCTCTTTTTGATGAAAGCATCCATCTCATTCCGACCATATCTATGCTTATCTATCAGCACTACACAATAGTAGATAAATGGAGGTATGAATATTGAGATCTTTTAGCTACCAGATTAACCATTTCATTTCTGCAAATTAACACATAACACTATCTTATGTTAATTATATCCTAATCATGGTAGAAAAATAACAAAATGAAGCGTTTATTTATTTGAATGGAACACACCCCAATCATTAGCAATACCTTCCTATTTCAGAGCATTTGCACGTCGGCTCGCCCACTTCTCGTAATCTCTCATCAATTGATCCAGAAGCAATGGCACAAGCCTATCCACAAGAGCTTGCATCATTCTGCAAATCCACCACTGTTTAACCTCTTAAATAATCTCCAATTGTTCATCAAATTGATCTGATCTCTCTTTAGGAATCATACCAAATATTCTAGAAAATAATTAAAATTTGATTTCAAACCCATCACTAGATGTGAAAAAATAGAACTGGAATCGACAAACTGAAATCGAACTGCCGGAACTGACAAACCGGCTGTTCAGTTCTTTTTGGTAGAAAAATTTGAACCGACGAACCAAAATTTGTCCAAATCAGTCTTTACTGTCGGTTCGAGAACTGAAACCAGGACCAAGCCAACCGAACAATGTATTTCACGGTCTGGTTTCGGTTCATATGTTTCCCAAACCATGAACCGCCAGTTCCTAACCTAAGTCAACACTTCGAACCGTTTATACATATCTACCCATCACCAAATTATCTATCAGACATAAAAAAAAAGTTAAAAACACACAGCATTCAGCAGTAGTGTTGTGTTACCTAGACAAAGCTTCTTGTGTTAAAATTCAACTCTTGTGTCCTATTAGGACAAATAGACATAAACACAACATGTAATACCATGAAGTCAGATAAGTACAGTTGGAATGTAGCAACAAGATTACTCACAAGTTCCCAGGTTGCTCAACAGCAGCAGTTGGCAGCAAAGTGAAAGGTTGTGTGTATATCTGTACACGTTATAATGCTGTTTAATTAATAAGATGCAGCAGCCAATGGACCTTATTAAGCAAACAAAAAGGAAGAATACAAATGCAACAAGTTCTACATGATCATATTCAACAAGATGACTTGTTTTGATGCACTTGAATCTCTTGTTTAACTTCAATTAAAGCTAATGAAACCATAACTGAACAATTCCTGCCAATTTGGTTATTGAAAAAGTTGGATATTGCCCACCTCAAGCGTAAGATTTAAGCGCACATCGACCTCCAAAAATGGTTCTGGGCCATTTATGTCCCATGACAAACAGTTCATCATGAATGCTGCAAGCTGAAGCAAAGTTCAGAAATGCTACATCTCTTGCAGATTCTACTGATTTAAGATCAATTAATACCTGTAAAATGTTCATTTTGACGTTCCACCACCTCCGAACCATGGAACTGCACATTATTCAACAGATATAAGCAAGAAATAGAAGAATTCAGAGGAGGTATAGAGTGGCCAATTCTATTTAAGAGAAACACAAAAGACCATTTCTTTGAAATTTAGTTTCCTATTATACAATGCCATTATCTTAGCCAACCAAGGAATTAATCTAGCTTCCATTTCTACCTTTTAATCTCCATAACTAACCTCTTCAACAAATATATAGTGAAGAACAATGTCATTAAACTTAAGCAAGTAGCAGTTCCAACCTTACAAGAAATGAGCTCAACAGTACAGATTTCATCATTTGGAGTAACTTTTAATTCCAGAACCGGAGCAGCTTCAAAGTTGAGAAGCTGAATCTTTGGAAGGACACATCTATATGTATTAGCATCAAGAAGGTGGAAACTTTGGAGAGCTCTTGTGTTCAACACAGCTTCAATTCCAGATGATTCACTTAGAAATTCATTAAAACGACAACCACCATCAGAATTTGGCAGCTTAATTCTCTGCTTTCTTGTTGCAGATAAATTTGCAGTTTTTGAGTTATACACAGACAAGTTTCCTTTACAAACATTAACAAGTTCAGCTCTGTTCCTGAACAAGAAAACCCAAAACTTGAACAACATCCAAAGCACAAATTCATAAACCATTAAGAAGAAAGAAGGAAAGAAACCTGGTGTTGGTGAATATATGTTGAACTGCAAAGGATGGTTTTGGGTGAGTTGAAGCTCTTAATTTGTTACAGTTTATTGTCATCTTCACCATTGTTAATTTCCTGGTTCAGAAAGTATAGATAAGGCAGTGCAGCCTGAATTAAAATAACATTATATGTATATGGTATTTTAAGATGACGTCAAAAGATTGCATTTATTGGTCATATCATTGATGGGATCTTAGAGAGGTTTGGGTAGGGCTGACGCGAGTCGAGTCGAATCGAGTTTTAGAGTAATCGAGCTGAGCTCGTTTAAAATTTTACAATATCGAGCTCGAGCCAAGTTTTATATTGAGCTCAAAATTTTGTTCACGAACAGACTTGTTTAAAGTTCGCGAATAAAAGAACATATTCACGAACTTTGCTGAACAAAAATTAAAATTCAATTTTATTCTATGTAAAATTAAAAATTAACACTTTTATTAAATATTATTAATATTTTTTATTTTTATATAATAAAGTTATTATTTTTAATTAATATAGTAAAATTTATTAAAATTTATTATATATTTTATCAAAATATAATTTTATTATAAAAATGATTCACTTTTAAATAAATCATATACATATTTAAAATACAATGAAAAAATGAAACCTACATATTAATATAAAAAACAAATATATAATGGAGTTTATTCACAAACGTTAAACGATTATGTTCGCGAGTTTTCGAGCCGTGTAGTACCTTGTTCAAACCCGACTCATTTAACTATCCAAGCCCAATATTTTATTTACGAACAAATTTGATTGTAAACGAGTCGAGCTCAAACGAGCTTTTACTGAGTTCAAACTTGAGTAGCCTCGTGAGTAACTCGGTTCATTTATACTCGTAAGTTTGGATAAGTAGAAGAAAGGAGCACCACTCGATTCCTCCATTGTTTTATTTTTTACCAGATCAGATCGATTCCTCAATGGATTTTACTTAATTGAGATATTCTAACAAGAATGCCATTTGGGACGCATCGCAAGATTACAGACTAATTGCATTTAAAGTAAAATTACATTCGTTCCCCTATTAAATGAAATTTGCACCCCCACACCAAAGGTGTAAAATTCAAATGTGTAAAATTTGAATTGGAACCGGCAAACTCGCACTAACGGAATTGATCATGTTCTGTTCCGATTCTAATTCTATAAAACATGGAACTGTAAATCAGCGGTTCAATTAATTTTTAAAGGAAAATCGAAAACTGGAGCAGGAATCCGCGATTCGAAATCGGAACTAGAGCCGAACCACGCTTAACCTGGTAGACTCGGTTCCGGTATCGGTTCAAGGGTTCCTTGAACCGTGAACCGCCGATTTTGAACCGGAGCTGACATTTCTGAACTGTTTAACATCTCTACTCAACACTTCTACTGTGTCTTATAGGAAAGACAAAATATCCCGAATTCACAGGGCACTAACCTGATCCAACTCAAATGGGACAGGTTCTTTCATGTTTGATCAAAGTTTGGGTAGGGTTTCAGTCGTCCCGATATAAATATTAGGGTTGATTGTATATATACCTTAAGTTAGTGACTATTTTAAGGTTTTTTTCACTTTTACTTATTAAATTGCAAATATACCTCAGTCTTAGTTAGATAAAGTTAATATACAGTTTACATTAAGTTTATATTTGCTTAAAACGATAAAAATTTTATATAAGTTAATTTTTAAAAATTATAAAAATATAATAATTTAGTATATATTAAGTTTGAAGTTTATATTAAATTTAAATCTATGAAATTAAATATAAATTTATACATAAAAATATTTAAATCCATATATAAAATTTACATAAAGTTTATATAAAGTTTATATTAAGTTTATATCTACAAAAATTTATTCCGTATAAAGTACAATTAAAAAAGTAAAAACTATTGTTTTGCAAAAATTTTTAAACCATGTATGTTTCTACAAATAAAAAAAGAAAAAACTATACCATGTAATTAATTCTAAATATTATAGGGGATGGAGAGGGGTTGGTATATAGTGAACTCGCCAGTGCCACACTCGGAACCCAGTCCAATATTTGTTTATATATAATATAACATAATTATGTTTATACATGACAAATATTTTACAGTATTTAATAGTAGTGAAAATTTTAATGTTCAAATTATAATTTTTGTTTTAACTTTTAATAAAATATCAAAATAGTTAAACAAGCAATAGATTATTTTTCAATGGGACGGAGCGGGGTAGAATGAGTTTTTTTGTTTTCTAGCGGGACAGAGATGGGTCTTAATTCATATACCTGACATGTAACGGGACGGGGACAAGGCAAATATATAATTCATTGAGGCGCGGACAGGGACACCATAACTCGTCCCCGACCCACCTCATTGTCATTTCTAGCATTTTGAGTGGAACTCATTTTTATAAACCAATTTCTCTGATAAACCATATAATTTATAGAAATGATATAAAATCAAATCTAAAAACAGGAGAGAGAAAATATAAAAGATATATACACGCTATTTTATAAACCTCGACATCCCCGAATGCCAGACAAAACAATATCACACAGATCTCAAATTCAGCACACAGCTATCAATTATAATCTAGCACACAGCAAAATACGATCACACAGATCAATCATACGAATATCAAACCTTACAGGTAACGATAAAAAGAAACTCACACAAAGCTATAATCAGAAAGCACACAACATTCCATCGTCTCTATCTCACACAGAGATCAATATATTTCATTCAATATCGCACACAGCAAAATACGAATCACACAGGTTCATCAATAACAATTCTCAATCATACATATATAAATATAATGTATGAAGTGCAATGAAATGCAATTTCATACAGAATGAC
>CANYCX010838643.1:0-15929 GCA_948193385.1 Breynia disticha f. nivosa
ATGAACGCGACCTCGTATTCATCAGCACACCTGTGCTAACTGGATCATTACACTTTATTTAAACTTAAACTGGGTTTACACTTACTGAGTATATCTTTATATTCACTCCTTTTGTTTGTTTTAAATGATTGTGCAGGTATAACAGGATTGCCGCGAAAAGGATTCGAGCACGTACTTCGCAAACATAGATAATTATGAAAGGATGTTTTAAAAGAAGAGTATTTATTTTTACATTTCACATTATATTGTTTAATAACTCTTTTCTATATCATGTTTTTATGTTAGAAATGTTTAAAAATGTTGGATAATTAATTTTACAATTTGAGATTTAAAAATAACATGAATTTAATTTTGAGTCTCACAAGCTGAATTAAGTTATGAAGTATAAAAAAGATCGATAAAATAGAGAATATTTAAAGGATACTGTTGGTAATGCTCTTAGGAATGTGGAGTTGTCGGATACACAGGGGTATAGGCGCTTAAATGAGTGTGTCGGCCAAGTGCGTGTTGTTAGGAGTTGAGAGGTGTCCAAATCAATGGCTTCCTCAGAATATGAAATTCAAGTGTTCATACTTTGGTGGAATTCCCTTGGCATCCAAATCACTGCACTGCAACTGATTGAGAGTGTCGGCAATTTAATTCCTGACTCGCTCTATTGCCACGTGCCACGAAGTATTAGATTCAAAAGTTAAAACCAACAATATTTTATATTATAATTCTTTTGTTTCTCCACATGATCACAGATCACTTCATATACAGGATCATTTCATATACAACGGTTTATTCCTATTCTGTATCATAAACAACATCCTTTCCGATCAAATCAATCCGTCTCGTACTGTAAGTTAATCACTGGTTTATTCGTGTTTTCTCCTCTGATGCGATGATGATGCGTTAATTTATAGGGAATAGAATGGTTTTGGGTTTATTTGTAGTTTATGATAGAGTTGTAAAGTTACAATTGATGTATTGAAAATGGATGAGAACGGAGAAATAGGGATGTTATTACCGGGTTGGAATAACCCTAATCAATCCACGTTATTTATGTTTTCGTCTTTTGTTGCTGCTTTACTTGGTATTTTAACTATAGCTTACACTGCATTTCAATGGCGCCGAAATATTAATCTTAGTTGGATGAAAGCAATAGCTAGGTCTAAGAAAAATCCCAAAGCTAGACATAGGATTCCTGTTTCCCCTCATAATTGGGCACTTGAACCCGTTTCGCGTGGCAAGAATTTGAATTGCTGTGTTTGTTTGAAGCCTGTTTCCCCGTCCCAAACCCTTGCTCCAATGATGGCTGGTGATAGTTTTATTCATCGCTGTGGGGTTTGTGGTGTTGCCGCACATTTAGGGTGTTCGTCCAATGCGCTTAAGGATTGTAAGTGTGTTTCTATGGTTGGTTTTGAGAATGTGATGCATCAGTGGGCGGTTAGGTGGACTGAGAGTACCGATCAACTTGACGAGACTTCAGTTTGTAGTTATTGTGAAGAGCCGTGTAGTGGGTCTTTTCTTGGTGGCTCACCTATTTGGTGTTGTTTGTGGTGTCAGCGGCTTGTACATGTTGATTGCCATGGTCATATGTCTACTGAGACGGGTGATATTTGTGATTTGGGTCCATTCAGGAGGTTGATTTTTTCACCTCTTTACATTAAGGAGTTAAATCAGAGCTCATCGGGTGGTGGATTTTTTAGTTCAATCACCCATGGAGCAAATGAGATTGCTTCTTCAGTGCGAGCAACTATTAAGAGTCAGAGTAAGAAACATAGTCAAGGAAATGAACCTGTGGGTGATGTGGGAAATATTGGCAGTACCTGTGACATGTCCATGGAGAGCACCGCTGATACCCATCCCACGATCAATGGAAACGGTTTGGAGGATGATTGTAATGGTAACTTAAGTGTGGCCAGTCCTCATCATGATGATAATGCTGATGCAGAGAAGTTGGAATCAAAGCCTAGTTTTAATAAAAGTGGTTCATTCAATCAGAAGGATGAATCACAGAGTTTAGGAATGAAACAAAAGTATGAAATAATTGATTTGCCTCCTGATGCAAGACCCTTATTAGTTTTCATCAACAAGAAGAGTGGGGCCCAGCGTGGAGACTCACTGAGGCTACGCCTGAATTTTCTTCTAAATCCTGTTCAGGTTTGAGATTCTCTCCGTTTTACTTTACTTAAGCTTTGTGGTACTCATAAATTTGCATGTATGCACCAAAGGCCCTATTCTTTGTACTTCTTTTCTTGATTTCCACGTACCATATTGTTTTCTTCATGGTGGTATTTTTACAGATACTTGAGTTGGGATCAAATCAAGGACCAGAAGTGGGACTTTATTTGTTCAGAAAGGTGCCTCACTTCAGAGTTCTTGTATGCGGAGGTGATGGGACTGTTGGCTGGGTTCTAAATGCCATAGACAAGCAGAATTTTGATTCTCCTCCACCAGTGGCGATTCTTCCTGCTGGAACTGGAAATGATCTGGCTAGGGTGCTATCGTGGGGAGGGGGCTTGGGGTCAGTTGAGAGGCAAGGAGGCCTTTGCACTTTATTACACGACATAGAGCATGCTGCTGTTACCATTCTTGACAGATGGAAGGTGTCGATAGTAAACAAGCAGGGAAAGGAAATGCAGGCTCCTAAATTTATGAATAATTATCTAGGTATGTTAAGCATCTTTTAATTACTTGTCTCTTAAACATTGAGCGTGTTTCCTTATGCAATTCTAAAAATGAGAGCTCATTGATTTAGATCTGGATGTGTGTGAATATTCTATGGTTATTTTGCGTGATAAAGTATAGTGGAAATTGATTGAAACTACTTTAAAAAATTAGAATTTACAGATGTGTTCATTTATGGTTTCAGCAATCAAATAGTCGAACCATTTTACTAATGAATAGTTCTCAATCAAATACGGCATGATTGGTTGGCAGAAATTTTGACGTGTGGAACATAACATTAGTAGTTTAAATGTCTGCTTGGAAAACTTGTTCAAAAAAATTTAGTAAGGAACGTGGGCTGTATAGTTTTTCTTTATCGGGCATTTTCTTTGTAAATACTCTGTTTTTCATTTTTCTTTTCGTAAGTATTCTTTGTATGTAATACAGAACTAGGAAGTGTGGGTTCATCTATTGTTTGTTCATGGATATATATGAATGCCATGTTTAAACACCTTTTGTGAAGTGGTCACTTACCATTTCGAACTATTTACAGGGGTTGGATGTGATGCAAAGGTAGCTTTAGAAATTCATAATCTGCGGGAGGAGAACCCTGAGAAGTTTTATAACCAGGTACTTAATTTTCTGGGTTGCAAACTGAGCTGCAGTTTTGAATTATTTTGAAAGATAAGAAATGGAAGTGGGGACTGGACGGAACTAGTATATGTTCGTTGATTTATGGAAGGATTACGAACTAGGATGTATCTTTTCTCAAGGCAGCAAGCAATTAGGGATTATTACTACGCCTTTTCCTTGAATATGAACATATTATATGCATAGAAGCCTGTACATATGTGGCTGCAAAATTATATTCATCATTTGAAAGTAGAGGACCATAAAAAAAAAAGTGATAGCTTACATTATTGGTCGTTGATGCCATATTTTTTTGCCTCTTGGTAATTTACATGGTAACCTGACCTTCACATTTTTTTCTGTTGAAATCTCTTTTATAAAATGCAGTTCATGAACAAAGTTCTTTATGCTAGAGAAGGTGCCAAGAGTATAATGGACAGAACATTTGCAGATTTTCCATGGCAAGTTAGAGTGGAAGTTGATGGTGTTGAGATTGAGGTCCCTGAGGTTAGTAGAACTGTCTGTAGACTTAGGGACTCTGTGTGCTGATATTTTTGCTGCTAACTTTATTCCTGAAGAAGTCATTCAACTTATACAATTCCTTCAGGAGTTCTGCAGGAAGCATTGAGTTGATTTTGCATTTTTTTTCCCCCATATCTGCAGGATGCTGAGGGTGTACTTGTTGCCAATATTGGGAGCTATATGGGTGGTGTGGATCTATGGCAAAATGAGGATGAAAACTATGACAACTTCGACCCACAATCGATGCATGATAAGATACTAGAGGTTGTGAGCATATCAGGAACCTGGCACCTAGGAAAGCTTCAGGTGAAGTACTAAAGCACATATCTGTGCTTGTTCTTATGTTTTTACCAAACTGTTGCTTCCAAAATATTTTCTCGCGGAGAAAGTCTCCCACTTACAAACAGTTAAACAAATCAAATCTGCTCGAAAAGAGTTTTATGCTTAAAGAGTTGTGTGCAGGTCATATGCATGGAGAAATACTGCATTTTTTAAAATTATGCAATTAATAAAATATGGATGGATATTTCAAACCTGTAGAACTTCTCTTGGAGCAAGGATTAATGTTTATTGTGACCGAGAAGTTTGAATCCTCATGAACACGATGATATTAGGTACTCTGTTGAGAACATTTCTCTTAGCTGACACTTACGTGTTACAACAGGTTGGGCTTTCTCGTGCTAGAAGGCTTGCTCAAGGACAAACAATTAAGATACAGCTATTTGCTGCACTGCCTGTTCAGGTTGATGGAGAGCCCTGGTTTCAACAGCCGTGTACTCTAATTGTGTCACATCATGGACAGGTTTTCTCTCCCTACCTCCCTCTTTCTCTATCTGCCTCTCCCTTTCTCTTTCTCTGTGTGTCCGCACACATGTTTTCAGATGTCAGGGTTCAGATGTATAATATTCATTTCATATTCTGTTGGAGCCATCTTTGCTCAAGACTTCCTTGCTTCCAAAATGATATTCCATATAATGCTATATTTGACTATTTGTATGTGTGTTACACTCTTACTATTGGTTGTTTACCCCTAATCATTTCTTTCTTTGTATTAAAACTCATCGTTAATATGAAATGCATGCACACAGTTTGAACTCTTTTTTTTTCTTATGATTTCCTGTTTAAGCTATTATTAGAGTTCTGACTGCTTTATGTTTGCTTGGACAGGCATTTATGTTAAAGAGGGCAGTGGAGGAACCTCTCGGCCATGCAGCTGCCATTATTACTGATGTGCTTGAGAATGCTGAAACCAATCACGTAATTAATGCTACACAGAAGCGAGCTCTTCTTCAAGAAATGGCGCTTAGATTGTCTTAAGCTTTTCCATCATCTGTAGATTTCAAAACGTCTCATACTTTACATGCTTGCTTGTATCTTGCCTATATTCAGATGTTTTGTTTGACTAAGTGCTTCTTCTGGTGAAAGCACGTTTGTAAATGAACAGTTCCACACACACACACACATATATATATATATATGTATAGGAAAAGCCCCATATGCTATATTTCGCAGGGATGGGGGAATCCGGGATATCACCTGTAAAACATATAGAGACGACTGTGAAAAGAATGCATTAGCATCATGTTTTTTTGTATCATACTGTTCAAATTTGGAGTTTAACAGTTTTTCTTTCCTTTTGTATCATGCTAATTTTGAGTTCTATTTGTGATTTTTTTTGTGATAATTGACGTGTTAGCAAGTAAAAAACCACTAAGATAAATCTGTAGTGGGAACTGGAATAGACAATTTTTTGCGATTTATCATTTTCTGCAGTTGCTTCAGTGTACTCAGCAATTTACATTAGCTACATACGGTGGAGCCACTACAAAGAGTTAGGTGCAGCAGATGGGAAACGGTACGTACAACAGTTTGCTTCTCTCATTTCTTTATTTGTTCCTTAGATGCAGTCCTTGTTTAACTTTCTTCCACAGCTTGCTTACTATTCCTCCACCAGCAGACCGTGTAGTTGTGCTCAAAGAATCAACTCTCTTCTTATGTGATCTACCGGACAAGAAAAGCCGGGAACATGTAACCTTCTTTGGCGTGCAGTTGCCGTCTTTGTAAAAGCTGTCAAGAAATTTGTTACAGAAGGGAGATCTGAGGAATGACACGAGAGCAGGTGAAGAGGTAATATTGGTCCCTTGCATTGCTTTATTTATTTGCTTTGTTACGGCTCTGAACTCATACGAGTCATAGAGGCTACTCCCATTGTATCTAGGGCTCAGCCTGAAAATGGGCACGGCCTTTTCAGTATGAACATTTGTTGGAGTTGCAGGTGGCTCCTCTACTGGGATGTCTGAGGAAGAAGGTTCCGTCTGCCTCGTGGCTTCTGGCATATCTTTGAAAGGGTTTGTTTTGGCTAATTCATGTTTTAACTGTGCAACAAGTCAATGCGTTGTCTGGACTAAGGAATTTGTATTGTAAGTAACGTGGGTTTCTACTTTGCATATTTTGCAAGGAAATTTTACCTTGTTTTCTACGCCTTGAGCATGTTCTTGCACGTCTATTTTTTGGTGCAAGTATGCGTTTAGTTGAGTTCAATGTTGGTTTAGTCATGAGTACGCCTAAATATGCGGTCGTGTAGTTCCCGTCCGGGATAACACGGAACTAAGAGGAACGTTTTCTTGTCGCGTCTCTTCTTGTTAAACTGCTTTCTCTTATAGTCGGTGCAAGAGGAACGACATAACTTCCGTGCATAGAATGTGAAACCATATTTCTAGGATTAACCCTTAGTGCTCTCATATTACTTCAAGAAGACAGTTGAGTAAATAAGAACTACAATCATATGATTTTTCAAATTTATGTTAAAGTTGATCATTCTTTAAAAGATTTATTTAAATATTTGATTTATAGTGTTTTATTTCAAAATTAATCCAAAATTATGGTATCATTTACTTTTATTATTAGTTTTTATGCTAAGCTAATTACACGGGGTGATTCATAAAGAGTGGTTGATGAAATATAAAACAGCTGAGAAAATGTAAAAACAACATTGTTCTGACTAGACAACAAAATATAATAACATTATTTTGACCATTTTCAGTTAATTTTGATAATTTATTGCGTGAATTTATTAGGTAACTAAAATTGTAACAACAAAAAAATTGTAAAATGAGAAGGTGTTAGTTTTAAAACAAAATTTAAAAATCAGGTTGGTTAAAATAATTACTTTTCTGTAAGTTCATGAAAGATAATTTATTTCGTTCATGACGTTAGCTTCATCGAATAAATATTATTAAATTAAGTAATTTAATTATAATTTAGTTGATATAAGAATTAAATTAAAAACATTTCAAGTTTAAAAATTAAAATGCTCGCTGCAAATTCCTTCCTGGCTCAGAGCATCCATTCAGTGAATGCAATGTCAGCTCTGTGTGAAGCAACAGGGACTCATGTTTCCCAGGTTTCTGTTGGCAAGGACTCGCGAATCGGTCCCAAGTTCTTGCACGCTAGTGTTGTTTCTGGTGGATCTTGCTTTCAGAAAGGCATACTCAACTTGGTCTACATCTGTGAGTGCAATGGCCTAACAGAAGTTGCGAACAACTGGAAACAAGTCATCAAGATGAATGACTACCAGACAACTCGATTCGTCAATCGGATTGTCTCTTCAATGTTCAAACAAGGATATTGGGGACACAAGGGAGAGTACTCCAGCAATAGATGTGTGCAAGGGCTTGTTGGGAGACAAGTTTGATTGGGATGCATAAGTACATATGATCTCCAAGTCAGTGAGGGATCAGATCGGAGGGACTTGTCAATGAACAAGTTTCTTCAAAGCAAGTAAGAGTAGTTTGGGATGCTTATGAAGCAACAAAAGATGTTCATGGTGTTTGCATCCTGACCGAGTGGGTATCAGAGAATCTTCGACAATATGCAGAAACCAACTTTCATTTTCGACGGCCGCAATGTCGGTGATGTTGAGAAGCTGAGAGAAATTGGTTTTATTGTTTGCTGCAGTGGGAAGCCACTTGATCCATGCATTGCTCAAGAACTTGCCAGCCTTGGCATGTGGACGATGATGTAGCTTCTTCAGGATTTTCCGGCTAACAGTGAGCACCGGGATTGTTATTCCATTTATTTGACTTTCATTTTCTTCATGCGTATATTTTTTTACTTACTGGTTACATTAATCATTACAAATAATACTCAAAAAATCTACCCTTTAAAATAAACTAGCATAACGCCCGTACTATGTACAGTTATTCTATAATTAGTTTTATATTTTTAAATAGTACAAATTTTAAAATTAAAAATTAAAATATAATTTTATAATTGTTAACTTCATTAATTTTCAATTTTACACATTAAAATTATTGATTCTTATCATATTTTTACATATTAAATTTTTAATTTGAATGTTTAAAGTATTTTTTAAATCATTTTATTTAAAATCACGTGTTGTCAATCATAGTATAAATATAACCAAAAAAGTCATTCATAAAATTAATATTAAGTATACAATTAATACAATTACGAGAATGAAAATTTAAAGAAAAACTCTTAAATATTTTTAATTTTTAAGTATTATTTTTATAAATAATGCTCTCACTTTATTATATTAATTAAAATATTCTTTTCAATAATTTAAGATTATTTTAATAATTGAATTATAATACAATAGCTTAATAGAATTAAATGATAAAATTTTATAATAAAAATGTTCAAAATACGATTTTGTAGTTTTTTTTGTTATTATTATATTTTAAATTTAAATTCTCTCTATATATGTTATGATAGGATTTCAAGCAATCATCCAGAGTGATTTTCTAAAGAAGAAAAATGAATTTTGGCGACTCTCAACTACCCCATAAACAGTTATTGAAGAAAAGAAGAATAGTCTTGTACGCAAAACCGTTGAGTAATAATTTTTTTTTTCTCTTCATGTGGCATTTCTAAAATCAATTTTAGTTCGAGGATTAACTTTAAGTTTTTAAAAATTCAGAGTTCGTCCCTTTTTTATAATCGATTTAGCATCCGATTCACTAATTTTCCATGATTAATTTATCATTTTGATTCACCAACTTTTAACGAATTAATTCCAACATCACATATATGATTTTCTACGGTTGCAATTGCATAAATGATTTTCATCAAGCTATCATGTTGAGCTAATATATATATATATATATATATAAAGAAATAAGATCATTAAGTGTTATGATATTTAAAGTATCCATGCTCCATATATATACACTTAAATTATTAGTCAAGATTGTTAAAAAATAAGATAAACAAATAACATTTATTTTTTATTCTCTTCGTAAATAAGGTTAGAGTACTCTAGAAGTTGTTTGGTATTGTTGTAAAAAATTATTTTTGTTGTAGAAAAAAAGAAAATTCACTATTAAAAAATCAAATAATTATTTGATATTATATTATAAAATTATTTTTAACTGTAAAATTATTAAAATTTTGATAAAAATATTTTTATTTTATTTTAATAGTGAAAATATAAATTAAAAATAAAATATTAAAATTATTTGTTATATGATGTTATTTTAATTTTATAAAAAAATAATATTCTCAATTAAAAATTAATAAGATAAAATAATATGCTAAATATATTATATTTTATAAAATTAAATTAAAATTAGAAAAGAAAATTTTGTTAGAAAATAAATTATTATGCTTAAAACAAAAAATATTTTGTGACAAAAAATCAAATGATAGTTTTATAAAAAAAATGCTTTTTATCAAAAGCGATTTTGCTAAAAATAGTCTTTTTAATGTCACCAAATACCTAAAAATAATCTTTTAATTTTGTTAAAAACAATGTTAAAATTGTTATAACTTTTCTAAAAACAATATTAAGTCATTTCGGATACATGCAAAATTAATTATAATTATTTACATTCTCATTTAACTAATTTACTTTATTTCTTTTTCAATATTAGTTACTCTATCTTCTTCGGATAATTTTGTTTTATATATCCTAACCAACCAAATTAACCACTCAACTTTCCATAATATACAATGTTCAATCAAGGTTTTTATTATTTTTGAAAATTTATGATTATTTTTAACATTTATCAGGACAATGTTTTTGTTCATACAAATGTGTTAAATACTATGATCATTGTCGGGATTCAGCAACGATCAAATAAAACATAAACGACATCTTAATTGTTGTTGTCTAAATTCAAATAAAAAACGACACCTTCAAACTTACAAGAAGTGGGAGTGTAGTCCCTAAGAGAATCTTTAACATTCGAGTTGAGATTTTATTTTGATTGACTTTTAGTGTAGTTGAACTAATAACACTTACTATAATACGAAATAGAATACTTCATATATAGTGCTTAGAGTGAAAGAATATTTAAATAAAATATTCATATGATTTAATGATCATAATTGAATTTCCCACCTGACGACATGCGTTTGTTTGTTAAATTTACTTGCGAATGTGATAGACTCCGACCTATTTTTTTATCAACCACAAAAATGTCAGGAGGAAACACAAACTCCAACTTTCCACATAAATCTGAAATAAACAATCAGCCATTAAACAGTTAGGTTCATTTGATAGTATTGAAATAAAAAAACTACATGTTTAAAAAGATTCTCCTTTCTTTTATTATCATAAATATTAAACAAAGTAAAGTAGTTAATAATTTTTTTTTAATAATGATATTAAAAATAATTTATTTATGGTATAATTGTATTACAATTAGGCAAAAAATATTAAAACATGCAATTTTATGAGAGTATTTTAACAAAATTTGTGTAAAATATTTAAGGAGTGACAATATTTTTTAGACGGAAAGAGTACAAATTTAGCATGCATAAATTGAGGAGATCTTTAACTAGTAATTTTATTTTGAAGGAGTTTTAATATAATTCAACTAATATAACTTACAGTAATATGAAATAAAATGTTTTATTTATAAAACTTCCAATGAAAAAACATTTTAAAAAATATTCTCTCACCTTAATAATAATATACTAGGCTTCAGCAGCATCTATTGACCTTACGATCATGAGTTTATGAACGACGAATGTATACGAGAAATTTCTCCGTCCGAATCGGACAATGAATGGGCAGTACACACGCCTCTCATCATAAACGTTCTTCCACACAATACATAGAAGTCGAATGACAACATTTTTTCTTGTACACAGCACAGCACAGCACAGCCGAAAGATCCAAATTCTTATGTAACAGAAGAACGTACAGATTTCCATCTGAATAAATATGTTGTATCACCTGCCACCAATGATTGATTCTTTATCAAAGTAATACTTCATCTCATCCCCATGCATTACCACTACTGATTAGAATCTATAGAACCATATAATACACCATTGTAGTTTGTCAAATCAATAATTGCTTCACACATACACTCTCTGGCTATCACATTCCCACAAATAATGTCCTTGCACATGCTCATTACACTTTCTATACATAAAAAGCTAATAATTAATAATGACGGATCTTGATTTTAGACGAGATAAAAGTAACACATGAAGAGACACGATAAGAAAGAACGATATTACAAAAAAATACGATAAAGTGATCGATACTACACGAAAAGACGCTGCATGAGAGGCGGACGTCCCCTCCATCCACCCCTTATCTTCGTGAGTAATGATTAATATACTCAAAGTGATTAATTAATTCCCGCACTAATCACTTTATGTACAACAGTGAAGCAACAAAGAAGGAGCAAGGTAGCGACAGCTTACAGCTAAACGTTGTACTAAAATGCCGGCAATATTGCCTTCTAATTTCATTGTACACATGCATGAGCATCAATCTGTATTAAGATTATCCTTAAATTCTTGGTAATAAGACACTTAATTTCCGGTTTCTGCAATGAAAGCCGGCTTTTTTCCCCATCACGAAAGGCCGGCACCCACTGTCATGGTCCGCCCATGCTGCCCAACTTTGCGACATCTTTAGGGATCACATGATCAAATCCAGTCTAGCCGAACTCTGTCCTGTCAATTCAGCTTTCAACTATTAAAATTGCAGTTCTTAAGAAAATTACTACCTATATTTTCAACCAATATTATTAAAGGAGAAAGAGACAATAAAAATTTGACATTTGTCAACTTAATTAGATGACACGTGACATTTGGAACTAGAACCAAAACCGTTCGAACTGGTCATGTCCAGTTCCAGTTCCATAAACATGGAACTGTGAACTGATTGTTCCAAATCGACGGTTCGGTTAGTTCTTAAGGAAAATCGAACTCAAACCGTCGAATCGGAACTAAACCCGCCCCGAACCAACTAGATCCGATTTCGATTCCAATTTCATGATTCATAAAACTATGAACGTCCGATTCTAAACTAGAATCGACGATTTGAAACCGATTTACACCTCTATTCATGACAACTCTTATTTGCTAGTTCTACTCTCCATAATAAATAAAAATTATGCACAGAAAGTAGATTTTATTTAGAAGGATGAAGTAGAGGAAGTAGATTAACTACTTGAATAAAAAAAAAACAATATTATAATGTTCCACTTGTCAAAGTAAGTCAACTTATCCTCAGCTTTTGGTAATTTACTCCACAAAAACTTATCAACCTCATTTAATTCATTAATTTTAAGTTTAAACTGGTTAGTCAACAAGCATGCATGCTCTCAACTACTTTCTTTATTTATCTATTATATTTTCCTTATTTTTCCTTTCATGATTCTTAAATGTCCATATGTAATCCATCCATTCAGCATGTCTTGTTGTGTCATTTTTAGTGATACACAATTATTTACTATTTTATAATAATAAATTATGAAAATATTGTATCTTAAAAAGGTACATTATGTTTAATTTACATCAGCACTATAAATTTGACAATAATAGAGATTATTTAGTGTTCTCGACGATTTTGTAGCTCTAATTTTTAAAATTTTTTGTTATAAATTAAATTATAGTGTGAAACTGAAAAATGTGGACAAAATAGTTAGTGATATGATTATATCATGTTAAGAATAAAAACTTAAGAAATATAATAATTAATAGATATTGGTTCATACATCTTGAAAGGTATCCTACAATGCAATTAGAGTGACGAATAAAGTTAATCGAGTAAATTAAAATACTAATTTGATTAATTAATCTAATTTACGCATCAGAATGTTGGAGATATCTTGAAGACAATATCATTATCAGTCGACCGTCTCTAACTACAATTCACGAACAGTGAGAAGAAAGTTAATGCACGTGATTTATTCTACCATGTGGTAATATTATTTATTTTTTTAATGTTAAGAAAGAGGTCAGATTAGACCATAAACCAAAGGTGCAAACTAGCAAGTTAAAGTCTGCATGTCTTCCTTAACGTCTTTTGCTATGAAGTCAGAGATCAAATTTTATACCCTCATTAAGTTAATTGACCCCCTTTACCTTTGAACAACTGAAAAAGTATAGCTCATCACTTTATTTTGATATGTTTATTTTTTTCACACTCTATGTGTCATTCATTTATTAATTTTTTGTACTGTCAATATTATTTCATTTCACGACATAAGAAATAAATTCTACTATCTCGAAATTATTAAGACAATTTTATATAGTAGTATTTTCCACTACTATATCGCATGTGCCCTCATTTATTTTTTTTATACTTACTACACAATAGACTCGTTACATTAATTATTAGTACTATATTTATATTTTGACCATTTCTTAAATTTCTCTAGAAGTTTCTTAACGATGTGACTTAATAAAAAAAATTAATTAATCAAATTCCTTTCCATGATATTTTTTTGTATTCTTTTTATATGAAATAACACAAAATAATGTCGTCTTTTGTGAGTCTTTAGTTTCCCTCTCGTATAAAATTCATATGCTAATACAATAATTTTATAATATGTTACTAATTTTTAAATAAATTATCAACTTGTATTTAGTAAAGGGCCTAAATAATAAATTTATATATTAGACTCTTTAAATATTTGTGAGGGCATTTGTTAGATTACGAGCGACAAATTATTTGGACAAAAAAGAAGACTAACAAATTAGAAAATTAAAATGGTAATATCATATTTCTTAATCATATTTTTGTTAGTATATTATGCACTGTGATATAATTAAAAAAAGACACGTTGTAATAAATAATATTTGCGTGGTTGAACATAAAAACAATTAAATTGTTAAATCAATGCATAGTTAAGAGCAACGAGTAACCAAACTAATTAAATGAGTAACAACCTCTTTAGAAAATTGTCTCCAAAAAATATACATAAAATTTTTTTACTCATATTATTTTTAAATATTATTTTTTTTACTAGTTATGTAATGTTTTCCATAATAACACTCTTTAAATTTATTTTATATTTTTTGTTACCATCCATCAAACAATCTACCATTGTTTCTTATATCATTAGTCATCCATTTTATTTTTTTATTAAAGTTTTATTGTCTAATTACAAATTTATTAAATATTTCTAATTGTTCAGATATATTAAACAATATTATTATTGACAAAATTAATAAATTAATATTTTTTAAAAAATATTTAAAAATATATATAAAAATGTAATTCACCCAAAAATCTAACAAGGAAGGTTGAAGTTGTGTATATAATATGGCTATTAGGTTTTGCAAAAAGGTGGATGGATGAGTTAGGCATTGAGATAAAGGCAAATAAGGAGTAATATAGGCAAATTCTTTAATCCAATGTTGTCATTCAAATGAAGTGATACAAACAAGAGTCTTGTGGATTTTGAAGGTTAAAGTGACCATATTAATGAAACATCAAGATGGATACAATACAAATGTATGTTTCAATATATATATATATATATATATATATATATATATATATATATATATATAGTTTATACACCTTATGCACTCCCACAATGCTTCAATTGCAGGCTTGCAAGCTGTAGCAACTTATGCTCACACTAAAGATGCTCCACGTTCCGTATTTTAGTTTTTGCGTTCCCTAAAGTTTTCAAATAACGGACGCTATAACTGAGGAATAGATATGAATATAACACAAAGACGGAAAATTACTATACCCCTTCTTCAATTAGCACGAGATTTACTAATATAAGCAATTCGGTTTATATGCTGCAGGAATAGATATCTAAACAAATTTCGTAAATTAAAAACACCTAAAAGAAGGAATATCTCTTGGTATTTGTAATATTTTCATTAAATAATTTAATATCTCGTTACCATATTATGATATTTGACAAGTTAGAAATTGAGCAAGTAAATCGTGAAGAGATTCAAGATGAATTCTGTGATTAACACAGAAGTTCATGTCTCTCCCCACAATATCCAAATCGATTCAATTCAACTCAAGTCAGAATAATAAGCACAGTTTATAAGTACGGCTTAAGAGTATGAAGAGAGTGTAGAAGAAAGAAGAAAGGCAATTCCTTGACATGAAGACAAAGTAAAGAATAGTTAAGGGGAAAGAGAAGTGGGGCAGTTAGTTGTAAGGAAGTTAGGTTCTTCAAACCCAAAAAAAGCCATTTGGTGATGCTCAAATGTCTCAATCTCATCCGTTGGATTACGTAGTGGACGTATGATTCTGAGTACACGTGCTCTTCTCTCTCTTCCTCCTTTACTTCTCTTTTATCTTTGCTTCCATGCATGGATTTCTCCTCAAATTTCTCTCTGCTTGTGACTTTGTATAAGTGATTTAGTGAGAGAGAGAAGCAAAGTAACAGACTCTCTCTCTCTTTTTGATTTCAGTTTTGTTGTTTTACTACTATTATAACCAACAGAACCCACCAGGAGAGTCTTCAAAGTTGTCTCTCTTTTTGCTTCTTGTTTCAACTACCTTAGAAAAGTCTAGTGTGAGCTGGTAGATCCTGTTTTGGTTCTGAATTTTGAGCATTCTGAGATGGGTTGTTGGCGTTTTACTTCTGGAAGCAAGAAAAGTCTTGATCTAACTCGGTCAAGCTGCTAGATTTGAAGCTCTTTGCCGATCTTTGTGTAATACCAGAGATTTTCTTTTCTGTTTCATTACCATTCAAGCATTGGTTTCTGATCTGGTGAATTATAACATGGAGGAGAATCAAGAATTGAAGCATGTATGTAAATTCTGCAGCAAGAGATTCGGTTGTGGTAGATCCTTGGGTGGTCACATGAGGTCTCACATGATTAATGACATTTCAGCTCAATCTGATGGCACTAAACTCACCAGAAAAAAGTTA
>CANYCX010838988.1:0-10556 GCA_948193385.1 Breynia disticha f. nivosa
GGTATCCTCGACCCACTGGGCCGAGACTAATCCGGTTCGGGAAGGAGTTGGGGGTTAAGGTTCATTTTCCTTCCAATCGACGTTGCGGGGGATCGAACCGTGGTCCGCCCTACCAAGTTCAGCCCCCATTACCACTGAACTTGGTGGGGTAGTTTGGAAATGAAACCAAACTAAAGTTAACAACATTTTTTTCACTATGTACATCAAATGAATATTTTGCTAGAAATAATTTCATAATAAATAGAAAAATATTAAGCGGCTTATGTGAGTTATAAGTGTTATATGAGACAATTTATTTCGTATTGAGAGTTCAACTTATATCGTTTATTTTTTGTCTTTAACTCTCCGGTATCCCACCTTTTGGGAGGACTATAATCCGGGATGGGAGCGGAGTGCATAGCTCTTGCCTCACAAAGGTGATTCCGCTGAGATTTGATCTTGAGAAGACCCCAAGCCGAACCTCAAATGAAATTCAACACCTATGTGTACAACCTATATCTTTTATAAACTCACAAATGTGTTACGTATTTTACATGCAAATACTTTATGAGGGAAGTTTCTTTTGAAAGAATTTGTTGGAGGAGATAAGCCTAAGAGATTAATGAGAGTAATTAAGGTTGTAAGATTTGATGAGACTTTCGTACCTGTTTCTTGTGATTAGTTTGGTGAGAAATTCCCAAAGTCGATGATTCTTGCAAATAATTAGGCAAACTGTCCTACTAATATGTTCGTACCAACAAGCAATCGACGCGCCAAACGCAATCGGTGGCCACATCCGCCTCGGAGCCACCTTCCTCATTACATATTCATTTGCTTGTACACCTTTTGGAACCGGATAACACGGCTGCATTTTATGAACACATTCTGTGAGTACACGATTATGATACGATACGAATAATGATTTTATAAGGGAAGGGAAAGAACTTGCCGGTGCAATAAGGGTGAGGGACTTGACAGAGTCGGGATGTTTAACGGCAAGGGCAAGTGCCAAAATGCAACCCAAAGAATGAGCCACAATGTGGAAAGATTTAACATTGTAAGGTTGAATCACAGAGCGTTCGATCATTTCCAAATGCTCTCTCAATGTGTACAGTGAATCCGTTGGCTTAGGGCTTCTTCCAAACCCCAGAAGATCAATGGCAAACATTCTGTATTTCGATTTAGCAGCATTGGAAAAGTTCGGAAACAGTGTTTCCGTCCAAAATGCAGATGATGAAATGAATCCATGGATGAAAAGAACATCTTCTTTCGCCCCATCTGATCACAACATACAGAAGTAAATAACTGAGAAGAGGCGTTGTAATTCTAATACCATTTTCAGATAAAAAGAAATTAATACCTTTCGGAACTTCAGCTTGAACATAAAGGGTATCGGTAGTTGAAGTGGTCCATGAATTGCAGAACTGGCAATCACAATCAGACCATCTTGGAATTTGATGTAATTGCTGGCCACGAATTTTTTCCTGCAGCATTTCAACGACTGTGGAATTAACAGTAAATGTCGATCTCGCGCTAGAAGAACAAGAATTTTTCCCTTTCTTGATCTTGTCATAAGATTGAACAATAGTTCTGTCAACTTTGATCTTCCTAATCTCATCGACGGTCAGTTTAGAAACTTCAGACACCAATGAAGGCCTATTGTAGAGTGTATCAGAGATCTCTTCCAACTCTAACTTACTGGTACTAAGACTGACAATCTTGGATTCACCTTGCTCAGAAACCAAGATTTTTCCACTACTAGTTATTGCTTCTTTAGCTGAACTGCAGTAACACGGTTTCCACTCATCTTCAATGAAGAAATCCGCAACTTTATACACAAAACATAGAGTAAAATCAAGAATATCAAGGAACGAGAAAACAATGAAGCTCACAGCTTCATTTATAATTCTTCCAGATAAATTAAAAACCACCATCGCTTTCCTTATTGCCTGCATTTTTTTATATCTCAACGCAGTGAAGAGAATGTGTTTTGCTCTTCAGTTTCCTGCCTTCTAATGAACATGCAAAATCTATGAGACCAAAATGAGAATGAATCAAAATGGTTTTATTTATTTATCTTTTTTTTCAATTTGGAAAGGTTTCTTGAAAATGGGAAGTGGTAAGTATAGTGATCTCTACCTTCTTGACTCTAACAAATGAGACAGAAATTGAAGGAAACGTGTGGGAATTCTTCTCTTAAAAACCTATTCAAGAAAAAAATGGCAGAGAGAAAGAGAAGATGAATGAATTAATTGTTTCATTTAACATCGTTTGTTGGCAAAGGAAAAAAGGTAGGCAGTGGTTGAACTCCCAGGAGAAGGCACACAACTTATATAGCCAGCACATAATACAACTTAGGTCACATTAATTTATTTTTTAATTTTCAATAAACAATCTTAAAATTAAACTTCATATTATATATTTACTAAAGACTATAAAATGCAGTAATTTTATTTCGAAGTAAAACAATTGCATACTACAATGCTTACTTTATATATTTTACTCTGATTATTATTACACGTTTTTTATATTAAAAATAATATTTTAAGTATATTTGTCGTTATAATATTTTTTTATATTTTATATAACAATAAAATATTGAATTTAATTTATTGTAATTACTTTACATAACAATTATATTTTTATATATTGCATAAGTATTACATTATTAAAAATAAACATTAATTAAATATAAACATTGAAAGAATCGAAAGAAAAATATTAATTAAATGAATATATATTAAAATAATTAAATTTTATATATTTTTAAAATTATTTTCTTTTTTCTTTAAGAATATTTAATAGATTCTTTTTCTAATTAATACATTTTTATTTTTATTAAAATTTAAAATTATAAATATATTTAAATAAATAAATAAAATAACCATTAAAAATAACAAATAAATCAAAATATGATCAAAAAATAAATAAATCAAAATAGACTAAATTAATGTACAAATACCTAAATAAAAGTTATATTAAAATGGCCGATGAACAACCATATATACCACACATTCAACAAAACGTTGTAGTATCGGACCCCAAAATTACACCATTTCATATCTGTCTAGAGGCAAAAACAAAAGGAAGTGAGGAGAGCGATTGCTTCTTTTTTCGTACAACCTATAATCTCGCATTTTTTTTAACGTAATTATTTAATCACAATACCTTTTTTCTGATTTTTTTCTTTACTATTTTATGAGAACTCTTATTGTGCCATATGGTACGTACATTCCTTGTTTGTGAGACGTTGGTTGAATTGGCAGCTCAGCTATTGTAAGGTTTGATTGGGTGCGTTTCTCAAATCGAATCTCATCGAAGTCCCCCCATAAAGTAAGAGTTGTATCTCTCACTCAAAAAAAATATTACTCTCTCCGTCCCACAATAAGTGTCATTTTAGAAAAGTATGTTTGTCTCATATTATATGTCGTTTTATACTTCCAATGCAGCATTTAATATTTTTTTTCCAATACTACCCTTATTAGTTTTACATTTTCAATACAAATTTAATTCAATGGTTTTTTCATATATTAAAATTAAAGGGTACAATAGTCAATTAAACACTAATTTAAGACATATAAAATGTATTCTTAATCTGTGTGCAAAAACCTTAAAGGACATATATTGTAGGACGGAGGGAGTAAGTAAATGCATTAAGCATAAGTATGTCAATAAAAACTTACAAAATGTGATTAGATAGTTAAATTATTTGTGAATTTAAGAATTCTATTTAAGTCATACTAATTGTCCAGATTTGAGAAAACATAAAGAACGAAAAGAGGAAATTAAGCATTCTTGTACAAGAAAAATTAATACACCATCTATTTTTCTTTATGTGAGATTTTTTTGTAAAATAAATTTTTATTTACATTAGTTATATCTTTTTTTCCTTATTTTATCTTTTATTAAATACTATTAATTATTTAAACCAATTATAATTAATAAAATTGAATAAATGAATGGTACTTTGAGACACTAAAATTTTGTATTTATATTGATTAGCTGTGTTTTGTTGTTTTTCATTTATTAAATACCGAATAATTGCTTAAACAAATCGTAACAAATAACATTAAATAAATAAAAGATATTTTAAGTAAATATTATAGACACCTCAATTTTTCTCAGCCACTAGATTATTAAAGAGCGATTTTTCGATCCATAAACTTTAGGAACGGGACCAGACTATTCTACGAACTAAGGACAGAGTCAAAGAAATCTGACAAAGCAACAGGTTAAGGCATGTATGTCTTCTTGAGAGCCACTACGGAGTAAGGGATCGATTTGTTACCGAGAGAAGTAGTCTAACTCATTAATTATCCAGTTCAAAATGAACCAAGTCTCCAAACCTCTTGTATTTATTATTTGCAGTATTGGACACGTGATTTCCATCCTCTTAGTGCATCTTCATCATCATCTCCACCGCCATAATTAAGGGCCTCCTTATGTTTCAGAAATTCTAAAGCTATTTAACTCTGAATCATGTGCAAGAACATGAACTCAATGCCAAAAAACGTTTCGATGAGTTCTGGAAGATGATAGTGCATGTTTAGTCATGCTCATGGATCGTGGTTTTTTCTCCATGGTTACTATATGTCAACCTTTTCATTTTCAATTTGTCGAGGAAGTTTAATTAAAATTGAAGTTTATTATCATTTTGATTACATTTTCTCAACAGATGATCTGTTTTGTGGATAGATCAATCTGTCAGTTTTGAGATAATATTTATTTTGGAATTATTATAAGATGTACCTTTTTTTATTAGCAAAAATATTTTTGTTTTAAATTTTACAAATTAGTTGTTTTTTATTTTTTAATACATTAAATTAACTTTTAATGAGTTAGAATGTTACATAAAATTTATGTAAACTTTATATATGAATTCAAATACTTTTATGTATAAATTTATATTTATTTTTTATGAATTTAAATTTAATATAAACATTCAACTAGATATATATTAAATTGTTATGTTTTTTTTTAGATTTTGTAAACTAAATATTAAGTTTACGCAAAATTTTATGTCAAATTTTTTATACTTACTACTGAGGTATATTTATAATTTAATAAATAAAAATAAAAATTTTTAAATTGTGATTAATTTATAATAAATAATAAAAATAAAGTATATATATAAGAGCTACCTCAATATTTTCCATATTATCATTTATAAGTTTCATGCAAGGCATGTGTGGGAGAATATGTTTATACTGAGATTTTGGACTCTCCTAAATTTTAGCACAATTCACTAAAATTAAGCAGGTAAAAGCAAGTATATATAATCACAACTATATTTCGATTTCACCTGTTAATTAAGCTATTAAAGAGATTCAATTTCGTTGATAATATCCCTCTAAAATCTGTTTAAAAAAAATATAATATAATTTTATTAAAGGAATAAGTGAAATGAATGCAAATATTATTATAATATTGAAAAAGGAAATGTTGATAAAAATATATTTAAAATATTTGATTCATTCGGTAATACAAATAGTGTTGTTTGTTGGAGGTCGTTTGAGTATTTTTGGGACTTCCATTACATGCACTCTTTCTCCAACTGGGCAATTAATATTAATTTAATATGTTCTTGCAAGCTTGCTACTATACCTCATGCGAATTCATTTATTTGGAAATCTCAATTCGAGTTAGTCGTATTAGACTAATGTCATTGTATTTTTTATCAAATATTTGTTATATTTATGAGATAAATATTATAAATCTTGAATTTATGCCGTGTTATAAACATTAAACATATATCCAAATCGTATTATCGTACTAAAAATTGACAGTTCTATTATGCCTATCTATGTAGTTGTTAATACAGAATGGTGCATCTACGGATCGTGCCTATGATAAAGTGTTAAAAATATACTTTATGACAATGACGAATTCAGAAAATTTTTCAATAAGAGCCAAAATGGTTGGGTTTTTTTTGACAAGTTATGATCAAGTCTTTTTTTAATTCATTACAAAAGTGAATTAACTTTAGTCTTTCTTTAATTCAATATTCCTGCTTTATGTGCTTTTGAATTATTTTCTTCCCATCTTATTGACAGGAGTGAAATTCAAACCGAATCGACCTAAAGTTCTGAAATTAATATTTTTGAAGAATTGAAACCAATTAAAAATATCGGTTATTTTGGTTCGAATCTTTTGATATTTCAAAACAGTTTCGATTGATTATTTGGGTTTTTTGGTTAAGAAAAAATGAGACGTATCGGTTCGAATTTCAATTATTTTAAATATTTTTCTTTACATTGAAATAAAATTCAATTTTACCGATTTATTTTTTTTCGCATTAGAGTATTCCACTTAAAATATGTTCTAAGAACTTTCTCTCACATAAAATACTAAAATTCAGAAATTTAATGTGTTACAATTAAAAATAATTTAATAATTTTAGTACAAGTAATTAAAATCTCAAATTACCTTTTCAACCACAAATTAAAAACTCAGTATAATAACTAGGAAATTTGCACAAAATTATAAAAAGGTTAAAGTATTTAGTTCGAACATTTTTATTTATATATACACACACACATAATGCCCGAACAGAAGACAGATAAAATTAAAACAAGAGTTTCTGTTTCATATTAAACAGATTTCTTTTTCTACTTTCATTGTTCTCATTCCAAATTCAAGTGATATGCTAAAGTTGGAAGAATTTTGGTCATTTATAACATCTAAAAAATATAAACAAATAATGTTACATTTTAAATAATTATATTTAAATAATTAGCAAAAAAATAATTAAAAATAAAAATTAAAAATAAATTTAAACCTGATTTAAAGTCATCAAGTTCTTGAATAAATTTTTTAATTTGAATAAACTTGTTTGAAGCTATCAAACAATCGTATAAATATATGAAAACTCCAGCCGTTATAAGAGTCAAATATCTAATTTTTTTCGTTTTTTGAGGATTATATAATACAAGTATTTAGTTAAATTTTATGACTTTTAATATTTAAACTCTTAAAACTTTGGTTTTTTTTTAATTAATAAATCTCAAGAACTAACTTTAGAAATTGAGTAACTACTAACCCTCAATTTTGCCTACAGTATTCCAGTTGAATAGTTTTTTATAATACTTGATTTAAATTGAACTTTAATAATAATATTATATTAGTACAAATATAACTCAAAATATATACAAATTAATTAAATAATTTTTAATTGATCTATAAATAAATAAGTATTACTATTTTTTTTAATATAGTTTCGGTTTTTCGATTTAATACAGTTTAGTGTGATTTTCAATTTAAGTATTGCTCAAGAATTAAAACTTTGTCAGATGAAATTTTCAAGTCTGTTGTGATTGTAAAAGGTAACAAATTGTAGAGTCACACAAGGAAGCATGCACATACCACAAAGTGATGCAAAACTACTTTCATTGAAGGGCAAATAACGTGATATGACCATAAGTCTCTGAAGTAGAACAAACGGTACAAGGATTAAGATGGCTGCAAAATATTGCATTGTCAAAGAAAATCTTTCAAGAAACGGACCTACGATTATATTATAACGAGAGCATGTTCAAAATTATTTTTTTTTCAAGAAAAATAGAAAACAAGGTTTTCCATATTATGATTAAAGTTTGAAAACTACTAAAAAGTAGTAGTTTTCTACAGTTTTCTTTCATAAAATAGAGCTTATTTTTCACAGTTTTTTGAGTTAGAAAACTAGAAAATATGCGAAATTTTTTTTCTGACAAATTTAAAAATATCATTTCTTTTTTCTAGTAAAGTGATTGTAGAGAGAGTTTATGTGTATTCTTTATTTTTATAAAATAATTATTCATGCATAAATTTGATTGTTTTATATATATTATTGCCTTATATATTTTAATAATTTTTAATATGAAATATGAGATATTTTTTTCAATTTGATTATGAAAAATTAGTCAAAAAATTATAAATTATACTCCCTCCGTCCCATAAAGATAGACATAGTTTGACTTTTACGGTTTTTAAGAAATTAGTAGTTGTGGTAGTTAAAGTTAGTTAAATTATGTATTATTACTATTATGTCCTTAAAAGTTTTTATTGGGAAAAACCATCATTGAAAAATTTGTTTTATAAATGAGGGTAAGAGTGTCAATATATTTATCATAAATGAGTTTAAAAAAATAAGTGTGTCTATATATTGAGACACTATATATAGAAAGTGTGTCTATCTTTGAGGGACGGAAGAAGTATATTTTTTGTATTCTTTTATAGAAAATTTTTAAAAAATTGGTTGAATTTGAACAAGTTTTTGAGTATTTTAAAATAAAAAAGTGTCAGCTTTTGAACATATTTTCTAAATTTTGTATGATTTTCTTAGAAATAAAAAACTAAGAAAATTAGAGATAAAAAATTGAAAATAATTTTCTATTAATGAACAAACACTAACAATTTTGTATTTCACTAACCCTTTAAGTCAAGACATTTAAGAAAGAAACAACGTTTTTTTACATTTGATTGATGTTTCTAATGGCTACAACAACATTTGTTTTACCAACCTGGACAAAACGAGCCAAGCTTTGAACAGATTCAGTCAAAAATGACGAAAAACGACAGAAATGTTACAATTGGTATTTTTAATGTGAAACTCACGATTCGCAAATTCTCTACTCATTTGTATTGCAATAGATGGATATTAATTCAGTCAATTACACGTGCAGCACATCTCAACGTTTTTCTCAAACCAACCTATTGTGGGTGCATTGGTAATTATAAGTTGAGGTGAACGACAAACTGATCGAATTAAAAAAATTTGACGAAATAGAATCGATTTTAACCGAACTGATATTAAAACTAATGCTAAATAAATTACTAATATAGATAAAAGATTTTAAAAATATATATATTTGGTTGGTTCGGTTACCGTTCGACCAATTCAAAATTAAACTGAAACGAACCAAAATTATATGAATGTGTGTGTATATATATATATATATATATTTTAAATCAAACTAAAAGTTAACTAATCTAAACAAAAATTTTATTAATGTGTGTATATATATTTTAAGTCGAACTCAACCGTGACAACACATAAAAGTATAATTATTAATTCCGATTGTAATAAAATGGACAAGACTCCCAATAAACGCACATACTGCCCACCAACACCAACTTGGATTCGTCCCTAATTCATTGCCTAATTAAAGCACTTACAAGCATGCAGTTATATCAAGCAAAATTCACTAAGACTTGCTTACACTCACGGAGAGTGTAAGAAACAATAGCATCTATACAATAAACACATCATATTTAGATTAGGCAAAATCTTTGTGCTTACAATCAGTGGCCGAGGTAGGATGGGGGGCTGGTGAGGGCCCGTAAATTCACCGGCATCGGTTGAACCCCTTAGCATAGAGGGTTCCTTAATTGTGGTGGGTCCACCACCACTTGCTGGTCGTTAGCAGGGGCCTGGAGGTCCAACATATTGGGCTTACCAACTTTAAAGGCAATTAAGCAATGAAGGTGACTGGTGAGGACTGGGATTTGGGTTGAGGGGGTGGAGATGCAGAAAAAATGGGTTGAGGTCAGGGATTGAATTTGGGTTGAGGTGGTGGAGCTACATCGTTTTGGTTGAAAAGGAAAAAAAAAATTGTCGTTTTGTCTAATTAAATACAAAATAAACTAATCAAAACAATGTAATTTTATCGATGTAAATTAGCAATAACCTAAACTAAACAAGACGATGTCATTGTGTTATGTACCGAACCCCCAAAATCGGTACAAGCACATCTTCTCGAAATCGAAACAGATTCTCTCGAAATCTAAACTGAAATTGGAATGATGTATGATTTTAGAATTTAGATTGTTATGAGAATAATAAATAATGAATATGAATTTATTTTATGATTTATTCTTTGGAACATTTTGTCGAACATGTTGTTGATGTCAACCTACTCCAACTTCAGATGGTTTTCCAGAAGATGATTTGTAGAAGTGTGATCAACAGAAGCTTGAAGAGACTAGCAGAAAGTGTGTTGTTGCTGTTACGTAACCAACAAGTTTGGTGCTTACTTCAATGAGGACCACTAAAGTGGTCCTCATTGAGGACAAGTGTTTATGGCCATTGGATAAAATATAATTAATCTTGACCATTGATTTTATTAAGTGAATGGAGTATGATGAGGAGTATGGATGGTGTATATATAATTGTGTAAGTATTAATCTTTTTCAGTAACACATTTTAATTATTAAGTAATTTATTAATATTTGTTTAGGTGAATTAAATGGAAGACAATAAATTAAATTCCAATTTAAATAGAAAGATATTAAATTAAACATGTATATATTTTGTTTTTATATAATTTAATACATGTATAATTGATATATATATATTTTTCACGTAAAAGCGTAAATTTATAATATTCTTAATTGTACTAAAATGTTCTTATAGCTTTTGATACCTAAGTTGTGTCATTTATATTGAAATATGTAGATGAAAAATTATTGGAATATTCACTACTGAGAAAATTTCATTTTTAATTACCATATTTTTTTCTCATAACATTATTTGAATGTAACACTTGTTAACAAAGAAAATTATCGTTGAAAAATATCTTTAGTTGATATGATTTAAATAA
>CANYCX010839068.1:0-15561 GCA_948193385.1 Breynia disticha f. nivosa
GTAAAGGAGGAAGATTATTTCTGAAGATATCACTAGAGTTCATATAACGCTGGACCCAAATTACTGTGTTCTTGTGAGAAATTTGATTAATGTGGTTAATGACTGGTTCTTGCAAGATATATAATTAGTGTTTATGACAAAATTTCGTGAGATCAAAGCGAGTTAAAAGTCGTGATATTAGGAAAGTAATCTAGGGAATAATCACATTTAGCCGAAAATAGAACATAGCAAGTAATGTTCTATCATACTTGAGCTGCTTAACCGCCAGAAGTTCATTTCGTTGAAGGTCACGCACCCGCACTACATAAGATAGAAAACGTTCCCTAAAGAGAGAATTGATACTCGCAATCGTCATGTGTGAGTGAGAGATGAAAGGATAATTTATTCCGCCCATGACGTTTGGGTTGTCGAATAAATATAATTAAGTTAAGAGACTTAATTATGATTTATCTGATAGAATGATTAAATTAGAAGCATATTTAGTTTAGAGACTAAAATGCAATTTTGAATGGAAATGTACCATTTCACCAAATGGTACCTCCACTTCTATAAATATCATTCTCACACCACATTTATGATTTGATGCCATTCTTACACTAAGAAAGAGAAAGAGCACTCTTTCTTCACATAACCAACTTGGTGGTTCTCTCTCGGTGATCGGATTCTGGTGTAGGATCGGGTGCGAAACATTGCCCGTATCCCGACGCGTCTGCGCCTGTGGATACGAGCTATCCTCAACGAGGTATCGTATTCTTCCGCTGTGTATTAAAAGGAATTCCAGGTCAGAAACTCTGTTCGTTTTATTTACGCTTTAATTAATTATGCGTTAATTAATTAGCATTTATATATATATATGTTATATATCGTATTCCTTTCATTTAGTATATTATCTATGGTAAAAAATTTAAACTAAAGTATTTATTTTTATTTATAAAATATAAATAAAATAATATGAAATTAAAATTTTAATTGAATGTATATTTTTCACCAGTGAAATATTTTTTTATCAGAATATTGAATTATTTTGCAATTAACTTATAAAATATTACCAAATAGTCCCTAATTTTCTACGAAAAAATTTTAGGGACAATTTTTTTTACAAAATTAGCAACTTGAATTTTCAAAATCAGTGTCAAACACGCATGCAGTTTTGGCATATTTAGTTGATAATTACAGTCACAGTTGCTTCCAAATGAGTTTAGATGTTTTCAATTGAAAGAGAGGTCTGTTTTCATGAATAAAATAATCCAATACAGGGAAACATTAATCGGCTTAACTTCCACATCAACGTCAAATGATATTTAGGAAGACATTCTATACTGCGTTTCTTATACTTTTGTTCGTAGTTTTAGGGGTAAAGTAAGTCAACCAACACACTAAATATACAGGTTTCAATCTTGGTTCTTCAGTGGCATCAAGAGAGGCAATATAAGTTTTGATTTGCTGGTTCATTAGGTATCTTTGAGACCCTCTATTCTTATTTGTAGGCTAATCCAACCCATTTCTAAATTTGTTTAAAAAAATAGATATTTTTTCCTCCTATATATGATTAACGTTTCTTTATAGATATCAATATGGTTCTTTTTTATGTTCACATTCGTTCTTAAATTCATCAATAAGTATTTTAAAAAACTTTAAATACCAAATCCTTTAATTAAATCAAATTGTATGTCGAAAAAGATTAGTGTGGATCAATTAGAACAAAAAAACTAAGTAACGAACTACATTTTCATACATATTTAAAGTATGTTAGTTGTTGGTGGATTGCAAATATTTGGAAGAATGAAGGATATGTAATACCAACAACCTTCTTAGTGAAAGCATTAAGACAACGTGGAGTTTAATTATGTGTAAGTGTATCCATTGCACTATCTTACTTAAACAAAACATTAAATTACATTTGTCCTAACTTTGTTAGAATTTATCCAAGTTAGGACTTCCCAATCTCCTACCATCATCTATCCAACACAACACCGCCTCCTTAAATCAATTATATAGTTTAAATCAAGTTAAATATTCAAATGTAAAGATTCAACATGCAAACACTATAATTTTATATTTTGTTTACTATTAAGATGTCATTTGTTGAAAGTTTAAGACAAGTATCATGAAATATTAATTTTCTGAAATTTTGTTTCAGAAGTTATGTGTTAGGTAGGGTGTATATGAAATAAGCAGTGAACGGTTTGGTGTTTGACTTGGTAATAGTTTGTTTTTGATTCGTTTAGTTGGTAAATGAGACAAATTTGAATGAAAAATTTATCTTGATTTGTAAATAATTCATGTTTAAACACTCCAAAGCTCAACTTGGTAAAACTTGCGAACAAACTCGTTTGAATGTTCACGAACAGGCTCATGAAAAAACATGTGAACACTCTCGTTTAAATATTCATGAATAGGCTAGCGAACAAACTCGTTTAGGTATTCACAAACAGGATCTTAAACAAACGAGCGAGTATGTTCATGAATGAGTTTGCAAAAACTTGTTTGCAAACTTGATGAGTAAAAATTTAGGATTTAAATCTATAGTACATTAATCCTAGGTTTTAAATAAATTCTAAATCCTCTAGGTTTAACTTAATTACTTTTTGAAATTTGGCTTGATGTAAAGTTTTTATTTCTAGTATTAGATTTATTTTTATTCACTAGTATGATATAATTTAAACATGAAGTGAGCATGGATATAAATGAGTTAAGCTACGATTCATTGAACAAGTTAGTTAACAATATTGTTTATGAATCTCATAATAAATTGGTGAACTTGTTTATTTACTAGACACTTTTATGAAGCTCATGAACATATTCATTTAAGAGATTCGTTTTGAGCTCGTGAACAAACATGTTAGCATGCAAACTTTAAATGAGTTGAACTTGAACAAGATTTTGAGCTCAATAAAAAACTCAGCTTAAACTCAAATTCGTGAAATTTTGAACGAGTCGAGTTTCAACATTTCAAAATTTGGTTTGACTGGCTCGATTATAGCCCTACATTCATTAAGAAAAGCAGTTTCCTTTCTTTTTTCTTTATATCTGGCATTTATATTATAAAACACTATATATTAGTGTATACACATTTGAGATACTTACTTTTCATACGAAAACTACTTTTTCATAACAAAATTTTCATTTTTCATTTTTACTTTGCAAATTTTTCTAAAGTAAAAACAAAACATGTTCTAAGTTTTGTTAGTTTTTGTAGTTGTAGAAAATAAAATTGCAAGAATTTTAGCCTAACCACCATGCTTTTGAACAAACACTCAAACGATGTACGTAAAACTTAATTGATCATAATTATTACTTAGAAAAAGAGATTTAATATATTTGTTTTAGCTCAAAGGCAAACAAATCTATGGGTGTATGGTAGGACAAGGTAAGAATAGACATGTCATACATTTTCCAATAGAAGAGATAAAGCTAATGAAACTAAAGGGACCACATATTAATTTCAGAAAAAGTATAGACCAGAACAAAAAGTTCACAGAAGTTGAAGGATGACATAAATTTACTCAAAATCCATGTGAAAATTTTATTTCGTCGTTATAATTAGAAGTGATTAGAAATTTAAAAAAAGAATAAAGAAAAAAAGAGGAATGAACAGAACAGCATCCCAGCCCAAAAAAACACACAAAATAAGAACCACCTCCTCGTATATATATATATATATATTGACATCACACCCACCCCTTTCATTTATATCTTCTTCTCTCTCTCACAAGAGTTAGAAGAAAGCACTCCATTGGAGAGACAGAGATGATGGTGGTGGTGAAGGACGAGTGGGTGCGGTCGGCTATGAGGGACGACAAGGTAGTGGTGGAGGTATTGGTGAGGCTGAAGGAGTCGGGAAGAGGAGAGAGAGGGCGAGGAGGTGTTGTCATTCCAGTGAGGTGGGGAAACAGGCTTCCACGCTCCTCCATGAGTATTGGGAAAAGGAAAGATGGAGGAGGAGGAGATTCTTCAACTACTACATCTACTCCTACTACTCCTCTCTCGTTTTCCTCTCATTTTCAACATACGACTCCTCTTCTACTCAGATCCAAGGTTCCTTCTTTCTCCCTTTCTCTTCTTATTATTTCTCTCCTATTGCTCTGGTTTGGTTTAAATCCTACGTCTCCAATCAACAGATCTTCCTTTCCTAGCCCTCCACATGCTTTTCCATCACAACCTCATGACCAAAACTGACCGAGTCAGAGTGTTTCTCTTCATATTCGTGATTGGAATAAGGAGAGAGGTGAACGGCATCGTCTCACCAAACGTGAAATCTTCATCTTCTTCGTTCTTCTTTTTCTTCATCTTCTCTAGTTGTGTGTAATATTATGTTGGTGGTGGAAAAGTATGGGTGTGTCCAAGTGGTCCCCACAAAAATAATCCTATTTGTCCATTCCCACTCTTCTCCTTTTATTCATCTTGGAAATTATTGCCTGCTCCCCTTCCCATTATAACACTACTAATCTTGTGGGGAAAGATTACCGTCCATGTCAGATTCCTCACGTGCCTGATTGAAAACCATCACGTGGAGTTTGCTGACGTGGAATAATATAATTAGTTTGAAACCGCCAGCTGTGGGGGCGCGTGGGGTTGCCGGAGGAAGGGAGTACGGTTGGATGGCAGTGTGAAATGACGCGTGCATTGTTCCAAACATCACCCCGTCTTATTCATGGCCATGGATTACATATCATATCTATCCCTTACTTTCTGGTTCTCATTGGGTCCCATTTCTTCTTTTTTCTCAACCAACTGTCTCGTTCTTATTTGGGAATCTTATTGTTTTTTGCTTCTCCTTTGATTCACTCTTTTTCCTGGTTTCAGAGTGATGATACTTCTGCTGAGACTAATACTGCAAAGAGGTGTAGAAAAAAGAAGGTAGCTTTTTTTTTTTCATTATGTGGTTGGTTCATGAATTGGTTAAAGTTGCTGGGTTGTTATGGTTAAAGCTGCTTTATAACTTTATGGCTTCAACTTAATGATTTTTCTTTTTTTTCTTGGAAGAATCAGACGTTTGCTGAACTTAAAGAAACAGAGACTTCGTTGTTAGAGGAAAGAAATAATCTTGAAAAGGTAGAGTTGTTTGTTTTTATTCCGAATTTTATTTTCTCTTTTTTTTGTTTTGATATATTTTTCATCATCCTGCTCTTTGGTGGAACAGGAGTTGGCAACGTTGCGTGCCTCATTTCAAGACCATAGAACTAGAAATGAGAATTTGAAGAGAATCAGGGTATGGTTTTGCTTAACTGAAAATGAGACCTTTTGATTTAGGTTGGTGTATTTATGATGTAGTTATTCTGATAAATTTTGTTTTCCCAGATTGATTTGAACTCCAATTCTGCAAAAGATTCTAGTTTTGGTTCCGATGACCCTGAGAGAACAATTAGTGGTCCATTCACCTTGGGAGAAGCCTCTTCCCTCAATCAAATTTCTTCAAACTCTTTAACACATGTGAAAGCCGACGACCATCGTCAATCAGATTCATGTGGATCACCGGAAACAGTTTCGAATCACGACAGATTCTGTATACTTCCTGATCTGAATATGCTTCCCGATCTAAATATGATACCATCTGAAGATGATGCCGCCTCAGAAGCCTTAATCGGGATGAGATGACGTGTAAATTGTCCATCTTCTTCCATCTGGTAGAAGTTGTAGTTACGAGATTACCACATAGCCTTTATACATATCGACGGAATGATGCAGGGTAAAGTGTGAACCTCAAGAGCGGTCAAGAAAGCTCGTCTGTACAAGCAATGTACAGCTTTACAGAATTCACAAGCAGCAGAAATAATACTTTGCTTGCTATATGGTTACTCTTGGAATGCATACAAAAAGAGCAGGTTTGAAGGCAATTTTTGAGGGTTATGTGGAACTTACTGTATCATTCTTTTTAGGTAAACAACTCTTAATTCCTATGTTAAAAACTTCTTCCATCTAATGTTACGATTTATTCCCTCTTTTTTTTGCTATATAGTGAGTGGTCTTGCAGTTTTAGACATTAATTATTATGGTGTTGCTATCAACAGAATCTGTCATGTGAAAAAAAGCCCTTTTTTATAGGGAAAAAAAGATGTTGAATAGTCGATGACGTGATTCATGGTGGCTTTGTCAACTGCGGCTGACTGTAAACCCCAATGAGAAACCCTAATAGCTATAAGGCCTCGGGGCAAGCCGCTAACTGCCGCAAAAGACATTCTGAGCTGTTTCCCATTGCTGTAATGGGAATCTTAGGTGTTCCACATTGTTACCTTTGCTTTAAAATGAATGGCCATGATCGCAACTTTCATTTTTGAGGAAATCTTAGGAGTACATGAAAATACAAATGTTCAACCAAATTTCTTTCCCTGATGAAAGGGTTTTTTACGAGACATTAAAATGCGCAAATTCATGCAGACTCTTTCAGTTTATCTTCAATAAGCTCGATGCAGCGATACAAAACCAACTCGACTGGATTAAGGGCGCACACAGTTTCAACTGCGAACTCATCAACATCTGCTTTGTTTTCTGCCATAATTCCTGTAACAAGGGTTCTGAGAGGTAGAAGCCATTCGTTGTATGCTTTTTGCAAATTGTTCTTGGATAGCACTCCCGTATAGTTGGTTTTACCTGTCTCGTGAGATTTGGATACATCATGATATGCCACAAGGAGGAATTGATGAAGTAAATGACGAGCCAATATCTTACCTGCAGATTCTGTCATAACAACGAACCTATACAGATTAAGGGCGGCCAGAACCTGTGGTTTATCATGATACCGTATGTAAGATTAAAGGTGCAAGTCTAGATTCACACAGCACATATAGCACAGCTGGTACTACTGAAGAAATAAACAGCCAAAAGGAGAAAAAAATACCGCTTCGCCTTGCTCAGGAAAGGACGGTGGTCCTCCCTTTGGAGGTCTTAAGACGAGCTCCACCATTTCAAGTACGCCGGCACTCCAAAGTGGTCTAATCGAATGCATCTTATTTTCACTTTGTTGAACTGCCACATCTTGTAATAAGCTACGGCAACTTTCCTTGTGAAGTTCCCCTCTGGCAATATCTAAAAGGATAGCTACCTGTATAAATAGAAAACATTGTATAAACGGTGCCACAAATTATTATAATTTGCACCGACTTTGAGCCACGCAGGAACTATTCAACTACATAACATAAGCTGTTTACCATCGAGGGAGAGTCGCTATTTGAAATCAATGCCCGCAAAACATCCAACCTTTGTGAAGTCGGAACATCACTAAGCACCTAGCGCAGTTTGAGAATAAAAATAATTAACAAACTTCTTGATGAAAAGGGTACTTATGATGCATGAATATCGATCAAATCTTGTAAATCGCAAATATTAAAGCAAATGACAAGGCACAGGTTCGCTAGATTTAAGATGGAAGGTCAAAATCCTTGCCATTTTCAGTGATTGAAAGGCATTCTTTCTCAGTGTGGTATTTGGAGAATACATGATGACCTTTGTAATAGCCTGCAGACCCGTTCCATCAGAAGAAGAATATATTGGAAACCTTGAGGTTCAAACTCAAGTTAACCATAATGTTACCTCAACAGAGGCACAAAGACTAGGCATATATTCAGAACAGTCGACATGCTCTTCATTTGATCTTTGCGTGTCATTTTCATCAATAATAGAGAGTAAGAAATCAATTGCATGCTTCTTTAATTCCCACGGTACATTGGCAGGTGAGAGAATGTGTTTAAGCATGCCTACTGCTTGCCACCGTTTAATCTGGTTAACACGAAGATCATCTTTAACAGTAGACATGTGTTCACCTGCGGCATGTGCGACAGCATCAGAAATATGACCCCATACCACTGTGGAAGACAGAAATTGAAGAATCAGGGGAAGTAAAAATCTAATAATGAAATAAGAGACACTGATCAGCAAAATACTCTTGCTGGTAACAGAAACCTGAAAGTGATGCACCGTGTTTGATATGAGAGAAGCAACTTATGCAATAGTCTTCCTCTGAACACACTGCAAGGATTCAAGCATATCACTTACAAAAATGAATGGAAATCATCACTATTCACTCGAATATGAAACTTCTGTGGTACAATGACTACCTTCGAAGACAAAATTGACCATGGCATCAACATCACAACCAGTTATTAAACCAAGATAAGATAAACCACAATATGGGAAAAGGGTTGACAACTCTGACACCAAGGGAACACAACTGGAAGTCTTGAAACCAATGCTCAGGGAGATAATAGCCTGCGGATTGAAGCTTTTAAGAGAACATTTTTGTAAGAGTATATGCATGAAAAAATGAAAATTTAACAAGCCAATTACATGAATCAAACACTTAGAAAAAAATTTTCTACACTCCTCAAAGTAGAATGTAATGGAAAAGGAGAGCACGTACCATGATTTGCAAAACATATAAACCAAGTACGGGCCAATTACATGAATCAAACACTTAGAAATAAAATTTTCTACACTCCACAAAGTAGAATGTAATGGAAAAGGAGAGTACGTACCATGATTTGCAGAACATATAAACCAAGTACAGCACGAAGCTTTTCATTTACACTTCCCTCCTGTTGATCCGAAAAAGGATAGGGGTGATCTAGTGAAACTTTACATTTAAAGGATCATGTGAAATGTACACAAAAGCAAAGGAACATCTGATCTGTCAAAGGTAAAAACCAATTTCATACCAATCTCACAGACATGTCGTGTATGGATCCAGCAATGGCTAAAGCTCTAGAAAAAAAGTTCTTTATTTCTATATCTTCAACATCTCCATCAGCTAATTCCGAAGAAACTGCCTTAATTACTTTCAGGATAACAGGAACTGCTACTTTTACTTGTTCAAAGTGACGCCTCTGGATTAATAGCAACACTGAAAAACTAAAGGCAACAAATGGGTATTTATTCCCAAAACAAAGTGAATTGCCCAAAAAATAAATAATGAAATCCAAACAAGCATCCATAATAATGTCGAGAACTTGAACTTGATAAAAGATATTAAAGGAGAAGAGCACATTTAAAAATACTAACGCATTAAGAATACCATTGGGTTCATCCAATCATTAACCTTTTGAAAGCCCACTTAGAAGAGGAGCAACAGAACCAGCAGCTCTACTCGTCTTACTCGATGATTCTAATGCCTGCTCAAATAAGATCCAAAAATCAGTTTCATCAAGAATCACAAAGACAAGAAACATTAGTACAAAGGTCATTGCAGATTAAAAAAAAACCTTTCCGGGACTCTGAAATCATGTTGCAAATGTATTTTTATAACAAATATTGCAACGACAAAACTTTAAATTAACAAAACAGCGAAAATAATGCAAAATTGCAGTCAAGAAATTGTCAACGGAACCAATAAGCACATAAACAATGAACCTCACAAAGAATTGAAAGCATGTCTCTTGGACTACATTTCTCCACAAAACATTCAATAATTCTCTCCACAATTGCCAAGCTGCTAGTAGAAACCCCTCCGAATTTTGAAACCGCTTTGGGCAATTCAAACGATAAAGCATCAATAACATCCTGCAACCGTCGCCAATCCAAAAGGCTATAAGTTGTATAAAAAAAATAACCAAGAAAAAAAAAAGTGTAACTAACCTGGTGTATGGAGGTTGAAGACAAGAACGTATGAATCTCAGAGAGAAGTTGAAACGCAGTGTGGTTTTGATCTTTGTTTTGAGGGTCTGATATTACAGAATCCGATATAGATTGAAGAAATAATGCGAGCTCGTCAATTGACTAGATGAAAACAAAGGAGTTAATTAAAAGCGAGTAAGTAGAAGGAGAAAGTAGAGGTGAAGGAATAAGAAGATGAAGATTACTACTTGAGGGGAGGATGAAAGCAACTGCTGGAGACGGAGTAGTGGTGGACTACAAGTTTCTGGAAGCTCCGAACTCTCTACTGACATGATGATGCTGCGTCTCTCTATCACTTCTGCTTTTACCAACCTTAACTCTCAATTCTTCTCTTCCATCCTTCGTAGCCGGCCATCACAACACTCTAACAAATCGTGTTTTAATCCTTATAATTTAACTATTTTACTTTTTACTCCTCCACACTCAAATTTCTTATTGAGATAAAACAACCTACAATATCTTTTAATTTTATTGTATGAGATAAATGTAAATATTTAAATTCTTAAATATTTCTATGATAAGAATATCATATGTTTAAAAGTCATAAATTTAATTTGATGAAGATAGATCACTGTATTCTTTGTCAAACATTTTAAATGACATCAGGTATTTTTCATCTGATATATAATCATATAGTATAAAATTAATAATATTACAACATCCACAAGCATATGCAAAAGTGTTACTGAGTATCCTTTTATTTCAAGTGATGCTCATAAATTCAGGCACCCTGCAACATATTTCTAAAATGGAGATGAAAAATATGATAACACTTCTAGACCTTACATTCGTTCTCTCTGTCAAACCCACAAGCAACTTCAAAACATAAATAAACCCTGTAATAGAATCTTGTGTTAAAGATGCCCACCAGATGGATCAAAAGAAGCCTCAAGTGGCCTCGTGATGCTGTTCAACCAGATGTTTTTGCATCAACTCACCGACCGTTTTGCTCCGCCGCAAGCCTAGTTCTGCACATCATCTGTTCCATAAACTTGGTTAAACGCATGTGCTTCGCTGCCCACTGCTCTGCCAGTTTCTGCTCCTTGGCTTCAGCATCTCGTCTCAACCCTCCCAACTGTTCATTGTACTCGGTTTCTATCCTTTCAAGAGAAGCCTTCTGTTCTTCCCTTAAAGCATTTATCTTTGCTTCTATCTCTTCCATTTTCTCCCTCCTCCTGTTTGCCTTCTCTGATTCCAGCTGCAGCTCTACCCTTCTAAGCCTCCATGCAGCCTCCTTTTTGTGTGCAGAAAGAGCTCGATGACCTTCTTCTAGCTCTCTACAGCACTCGACCAGTTCTGACACAAACATATTCTCACCACAGGTACCGACTGATACATGAGGTGCGATACCGCTTAAAGCAAGAGGAGCATTTTCTGGGACTGGCCCTCTATCTGGTGGCTGCAGCCATGGAATTGGCGGAGTGGCTGCCACTGTTGACGGTGAAAGACTCAGGGTTACAGAAGGAGAAGGAGGCCTGACAGCAGATGTTCCATTTGAATTAGAAAGCCATGGTGGAAGCAACGCAGGAGCAGATGTTGGAGGGTCAGTGTGAACAAAGCTCCCATTAGAAGTAGCCATGGAATATGCTGGAGTAGCTCGCTCTTTGACTAGCTTCTCTGCAAATGTTTCAAGAATTCTGTCGTACTTGCCTTCGTCGATTGGTTCAACTGTCTTGTTATTTTCCTTCTGCTCCCTCTGCTGCTTCTCCTTAAACACTTCCCACCACTTGCCTAGTCTCTTAGCAGTTCGGCCAGGAACATCGGCAGCAATTTTCTTCCATTTGTTGCCGTGTTTAGCCTGTAGTCGAATCACAAGACGCTGCTCCTCTTCAGTCAGAGATCCTTTCTTTATTCCTGGTTTCAAGTAGTTCTTCCACCTCTCTAGACACGATTTAGCATCCCTGTTTAGAGGTGTGTTCATGCGCTGTGAGACGAGGTTCCACTCCCTGGGACCATATTGTTTGACATACGCATGCAATAAAGCGTCCTCTTCAGCTCTCCAACGCTGCCTCTCCTTCATTTGCAGGCACAATAGCCACCACCCATTGTCTTAAACTCCTCATAATGTATCTGCTGATATCATTAGCAAGCATTAGTGCACTTTGAATAACGGCATAATGCCAAAACCAAAATCTCACATGAAGACCTCAAAACAATAAAACACCCCAGAAGAACAGAGGACATGACTGTCAGAAACTAATCTAACAATCAAAAAGATAATTAAATTAAAACAACTAGAAAACAATGATTCAGGTAAAGAGCAAACCAATGAAATTCAATCTATAAATTGTTTCCATGACGCCAAATGTTAGACTGTCTACCATTGCCTACATATCATGATCAATGTTATATAAAAAAGGATCAAATTCAAACATGGCAAGAACCAGTAGAGGAAACTTCGGAAGAATATTGGCATGACAGGATTTTCGAAGTTCGACATGATGGCACAAATCATGAAATTTTGATGCCTATCTGTCTAGTACGTTTAGATATTTTCACAATATGATCATGCAACCTCCATGCAACTCACTGAATGTAACTTGGGATCTATAAATCAGTTCTTGTTCAGCTAACGACCTCAGCAATTCATTGAAAACCCCACAACAAACCAATAAAAAAAAATCAAATTAAAGATATAATTAATCCAGAAATAAGAGCCCTCCGAAGAACAAACTAAACTAGCTGGAGGTATACCATCCCCATATTTAGAGAGTTGCCAAATACTTTATACAACAAACAAATCTTAAGTTCATCTTGAAAGAAAGCCTTCATCTACTCAAAACACAAAAATCCACCAACAAAATACCATCTTTACCTCCCACAACAATCTCTTCACACCAAAGCTTTTGTCTTGCAAGTATTACACACATTCAAATAAAAAACAACCCCGTCAAGATAACTGCTGAAGCTCAAAAAGTAGACAGGAAACTTACAGAAGTGAAATTCAAAGACATGAAAGCAAGGAGGAAAGAATTCTTCTCTGCATATCTCCACGAAGAAGCAGAAGTAGTTATGAAGAAGATATATCAAAGAAGAAAAGGGTTATAAAAGAGGAGTATTGAAGTAGAAAGGAGGTTGAGAGATAAAGAGAGAGAGAGGGGGTAATGTAATGTTTGTATGAGTGAGTGAATGGATGGTGGTGGTGGGGGAGACTGCACTGTAGGCCGGGTTTGGCGGCAGGAGACGAGAGTTGATGGAGACAGCTCATTCTGCAGTGTTCAGAGCCTCTCTTCTATACCATTATGTCAGCGATGAGTTACGTCCTCTTCAGCTAATTTTAAAAGATCTGATGATTTATAAACTAAAAATAGAATTTGGGAGACATTTTTTCAAAGCAACAAAACAACTGGTCAATATGCTAAAAACCATTATTGAGGTGAAATTATGATTCTGTTTTTTATTTGATATTTCTTTATTTTTCAATTCAAGTGTATCTGTTGACCACGAGGATTGACTAAGGGGTTGGATCATAATCCTCGAGTGAAGGAGATGAAGACATCAAGATAGAATTGCTAGGAATTGGAAAGTAATTTAAGAGTTGCGTTCGTTGGTGGAGCTCGTGGAAAGATCATGAAACGGAAGAAAAATTCCAATCTCTGATGAGAGTCCGCGAGACAGAAATTTAGGTTCCCAGTCACGAAAGAGGAGTACTAGAGGTCGGCAAGAACGTGCAGAAAGAGAGAGAGGATTCATGAACACATGTAGCAATGAAGTAGACTAAAGCAAAGGCGTGAACGGTTATTCAGGGCAGTTGTGAGATTTCAAATGAGGACTGATTCACCACATGTAACCCGATTAATGCAGTAGTTCTGTAATCAGACGTGATTGCTGGAATGTGGGAGATAACTGCCCAGATTGTGGAGTAACCAATCATCCTGAAGACTTATATATACAAGAGGAACGACAACAATGAGGACTCTTCGACACATTACACTCTTCTTTATCTTTGTAATTTCAATTTTCTCTGCTTTCTTAGTGTAGTCTTAGTTAGTTCATACTTACTAAAAGTGTTGAAGGGATCACTTGTAATAACAATTCTATCATCTTCTGTAAGTAAAACATCCTATACTTATTACGTATTTAATCATGTGATTAACCTTTATAATACTTAATATGTGGAATATTTAAATTTTTTTTCCTATAATAATACTATTATGAAAATCATACGTCAAGTATACGTATAATAGTATACAACACGACCTGTAGCTCGGTCTAGAACACGGCTTGTGTTAGTGTAATACGTCTCATGGACATGACCCCATATTATACTACCACATTTCTATTCTTCTGCAATACAATACTCATGTTTATCAGGCATGATTTGTATGCAATTGCTGTATACTTGTAATCAACCATTTGTTAACCTGTTGTAAATCATACCTATTTATTTCATTTCATAAAACAATCATTTCATATCATCATAAAAACACACATATCATACAATAATCATTTATACATAAATTCTATTTGTTTGTAGAGAGAGGAAATGCTGAGAAGCGACAATTGATCCACTTTCTGGAATCTCACATTGGTCTTTCATTTACCACCTTTTCTTGAAACAAAAATCGCAGTTGTATGAGTTGCAGACTTGGTGAATAATCATATATAAGCATTAATTCATTTCGGTATCTTATAATTTTACCCATAATCTATCAATTTATTGAAGTATGAAACTTATCTTTATTTCTTATTTATTATATAACTTGATTCTTATTCGTTTTTCCTCGTACGTTCAAATCATATCTTCGATGATCGCAGTTGTATTTATATATTCCCTTCCATATGTAACCATGTAACAATCGAAGTGCATTTCTTATAATCATATCATTCATATACGATTTCTTGTAATCATTTAATCACGTGTATAACATGTGATCTTGTGTTCTTTCATAGCATATGTGACTTATCTTAATTCATGTAATTATATAACTCCTGTATGATATTTCTGTGAGTTCGACATACAACGTAGAATGGCCTGTAACTGTAAACTGTAACTGTATAATCTTCCTCTCCACTTTCTCTCCGTGATCGATCATAAATCACCTATCTAATCACCACCAATATCATATGTTGTACCATATCATATCGGGTACCATATCATATCATGTACCATATCAGGTACCATATCATATCATGTAAATTGTATATCGCATCACATAATTGTATCGTAACGTACCTGTTTGAAATTCCGTATCGTATGTTCCTGTTCGCATTTCAATCGTATGGTTGCATTCATTTCCAATTTGATATTACATTCATATTTCATATTTTCTCTTTTTCTTTCTTCCATATTTTTGTACGATTGTTCACTCGTATAGCGTCATTAATCATATTTGCTGGTATACGATTATATATTAATACCGTTTCTGTAAATATGAAGTTATGAAAGATCATGAACTTCCTGTCGTATTGATTTTTCTATTTTTCTTTTAAACAAATATTCTATATTCATAATTTCTTTATTTCTTCTTCATAATTGTTTTCAGACTTATCTTAATTATATTATCGTAAGGTCATTTCCTAGAGTTTTACCTATAATTATATTTATCCTATCAATCATCACAATCATCCAGATGCATATGCTGTCATTTTCTTTGTGCTCGTAAATTTATCTTGTTGGTTATTTATATGTATGCATTATCTCAACTTAATAAATCAAACAAACACTCCGGCTATCTATATTATGACATATGTGCAACTCCTGCACCTCATGTCAGCAATTTCTCACACTTTAGAAAATTCTAACATTTTTCATATAATTCAAACATCTAACTAATCACACAAAGTTCATGACATATCCTTTTTCTTATCTTTTTCTTTAGATGATCACACATGAAATTATATTTAAGTGAGTTTGGATTACTCCGCTAATCTGTATGAAATTCTCCAAATTATCGAGCCTGATCTGATCTCCCTATAATCGTGTCACCTTACAACTATTTTATTTTCCTCTCC
>CANYCX010839344.1:0-11080 GCA_948193385.1 Breynia disticha f. nivosa
ACATGATAAATTTTACATCGTGCATTGTATTTTATAAGGTTGTGATTGAATTAATATTTTCCCAGTTTATTTCTTTCATAACCTGTAATAGTTTGTGAAATTTTTAAGAAGTATGGGCCTTGTTTTTCCGCAAATGTTGTAATTATTTCGTTAATGAAATGTGTGGTTTTGGATTTGAATGAATTGAAAATTTTTATCTCTCCTATCTTTTTCTTTTATATTTTATTTTATTTTAAATTAGATTTTATTTTAAATTATATTATTCTAAAAATTAAATTGATGTTCAAGTTTGAATGTCATTTCTTGAAAAATAAGTAATTAAATTATGAAATGGTATTTAAATTTGGGCGTCACATCGCATACCTTGTATTTTGGTTACAAGGGCAAAATAGTGTTTTTCCAATAGGTATTTGAGATAGAAATAGTGTTGGGCAGTAAAGGACATAACCATGAGTCTATTGGGCCTGACTTTATAGTCATACTCAAAGTACTTTTTTTCATAAAGTAAAAAATACAGAACACACGGATGTATGTTGTGGATACTAGTGGATTTTGGCCAATAACACTAGTCTGGGTTGTTGGGCGAGAAATCCATAACTAGTGAACCAAATCAAAATATACTGCATGATATTCCATATTAATGTGAGTCTATTGGGTCAGACTTCAGAGTCATAGCCCAAGTAAATTTTTTAAAAAGTCAAAAAAAGAAAGAAACAATGACATGGTGATGGGTTGGCTAATCATCAATAGGTCCCAAAATGTGTGGGCACCTATTTTAGCCATATATGGACGTTTTTCATGGTTCTAAATGGATAAGAATTGAGTTATCTTAGTCCTACTCTAATTGGATCAACTTAGATAGGATAAGGATAAGATTCTAAAAACCTTGGTGTGATTGAACTGTGATTCATAAGATTTGAGAGCCTATAAATATCTCTCCCCTTCTTGAATGTCCATCCCACTCATTATAGACTTAATCATTATGTTTTGCAGATTCTCAAGTCTAAAGAGAATAAAAAAAGTCATAGCCTAGCTTGAAGTAAATTCAAGTATGTGTGTGTGAAGGTAGAAGAGAGCCGCTCAAGGATAGTCCTTATTCATCAACAACTCAAGAATTTTGACCATAGCCAAAAAAATTAATCTCTATTTTTCTTGACTCAATTCCTCAATAATATGGTATTTGTTTCCGTTAATGGTTAACCTAAAAAATTTTAAAATTCGTTGGGTTTAAGAATAGAAATTCCCAATTTTGTAGCTATTTGTGGATTGTTATAAGTTATAACAATAATTTCAATAAGGTAAAATACATTGTCACTCTTTTGTTATATGCATGTTTATTCTCTCTTCATTGTATTTTAATTGTAGCAATCATCGATATTAATGAATACGAAGAATTAAATTAGAGAGAATTAATATAGAAAAATAAAAAGTAATGCACTCTTCTGGTTCATTTCTAAAAATTAAATTAATGCACTCTTATGGTTCATTTTTAAAAATTAAATTAGCATTGAAAGGGAATCATATACTTATTTTGTAGCTATTTGTGGGTTCTAATAATCATAATTTCATAAGGTAAAGTATTTTGTTGTCTTTGTGTATATGCATACCTATTATTTGGTTCTTGTGTTTTAATTGTAGCGGTTCTCGAGTTTTTATGACTTAAGTTAATTTAAGATTTTTTTAATTTTGATTACATATCGTCAATTATTCAAAAATCTTAAGAACCATAAAATTAAATTACAGACATCATGTTGCTAAAATTAACTAAAATTATAATTTGAATTAATTTATAAAAAATAAAAACCACTATAAATATTAAAAAAACACAAAAATACAAAATAGATACCATATAACAAGGACCCAGAAATATTGGGTTTGATACACCTTTACACCTTATAGTTTGATTTTTGCAAAAATGTATTCATGATAAACGTATTTTAAAAATAGACACATTTTTTAATATAATTAACTTAATGCCCAGATTGTTAGTAATAACAAAAAGAAAAAAAAATCATAAAAGAATCTAATCCCTATTTTTCTCCTCTAATTTCTTTCTCTCTTCTAACTCCTCTTTTATCTATTATTCTACGAATTTTTTTAATTATATAGATTTTTAATTCTACGTTTTCTCCTATTTTTTTTAATTCTATAGATTTTATGTTCTTATTTTTATTTATTTTTCTATTTTATTTTATTCATCTTTTAACTTAATTTGTTCAATTAAGTTTAAAAACTTCAAATAAGTTCACGAGTTTGAAATAGTTGATGTTATTTTTTATTTTTATTCATTTCAATTTTTTTTAATATCATTTATTAAAAATCATTCAATTTAGTGTGTATTAGTTTAAAAATTGTTAATAAGATGATTAATAATGTTCATTTGTCTTTAAAAGCTCATTTATAAATATGCTCTTTTAAAAAATATTCAAATTAGATCAATTATGTCCAATTTTGATCAATTATATTCGACATCACATCCTACATAATATGACCAAAAAAAGTGATTTCAGCAGTAACACATATTCAACATCCTGCATAATGTCAAAAAAATAAATTTGATCAGTTAGACAAAAAAACCAAAGGTTGAAGAAAAAAATATCAAAGTATGCACAGATTAGTTCTAAAAAAGTTTAAAAAGGTACAAATTTTAGAATAAAGTACACGGACTGTCACCTTAAAACAACAGCTTTCCTCTTTAGATAGCCTAAAAATATCCCTTTAATAACGTTATTTTCAAATGGTGTGCCAAGAATGTCATTCATATATAATACATTACGTATTTTTTTCCTCTCATATTTTCCCTCTCTTTTCCCTCTTTCTCTACTCTCTCTCTCTCTTTCTCTCTTCTCTAATCTCTCTCTCTCTTCTCTTCTCTCTCTCTCCACAAACCAATATTATTACTTAATGTTGTGCCATATCATTATCATCTTGTGGTTACATGATGATGCAGTTACATAACATCAAATTGTAGGACCTCTCCCCTCAAAATATAACCTCCCTCCTACAATAATTTATTTTTTTCTTGAGTTTGTGGTTGCTCAGCAATATTTTGCCTATATCAAATGAGCATGGATTCGCTCAAACCTCAGGAGCTTGTTGTAAAAGTCTTGTGGTCCAAATTTTTACTGCTCAATATTTTTTGTTACTGTGTTTTTTTTTCTTAAAAAGAGCATCTATCATACCAAGAGTGAAGGATTATTTGATGTGCTTTCAATGAATGTACTGTAAAATTAAGAGTGAATCTAAAATTGTTTCTCTTGGAAGTTCGATAGCATAGTGTGTGTAGACTTTGAAATTCTATTAATTCTATTATTTACTATTTTCCTGAACCAAAAATATAAGAATTGTAGAACAGAGAAATGATTAATGCATAAATTCTGTATTTATATATTGTTATGTTCTTTATTTGATTAGTTTTTTTTTTCATTAAGCTACTTATTCTATGAGATTTATGTTATTCTTTCTATCGATGATCCACGTTTATTATATTTCTTACATTATACTGATAATTATGCTTCAGTTGTTGTTAACTTTTGATCGACTTTGTTTGTGTATTCAATTTGACGGCAGTATGTATTATTGATTTGCGAATTAGGGTTTGACTGTTTGTTTTTATGTAAATTTTTTGTTAATATTTTGTCAAATTGTTGTCAACATTATTTTGTCTACTACAAGTTGACCACAAGTTGTCAACTTATAGAAAAAATGTAAAAAAAAAATTTGAAGACAATATGTGTTACTGATATAAGAATTAGAGTTTCACTGTTTTTTTTATAAATTTTTGTTAATATTTTGTTAACTTGTTGTCAACTTTATTTGTCTACTACAAGTTGACCACAAGGTGACAACTCATAAAAATGTAAAAAATATATATATTTAAATGAGGACAATAGGAATCGATCCTTGAACCTCTTACAAACAAAATTTTATTTGAATCTTTTAACTCATAATTCTCAACTTGTTTGTTGTTGAAGAATGCATTTGTTGCAATTTTTTTGTCTGAGAATGGAAGTGTTTTGAGAGGTTTTATGTTTTTGAATTTGTAATGTTTTTGAATTAGAAATTAGAAAGATTTTGTGGAGAATCTTGCCAAATTTGATCTATATATAATGTGGCAATATAGGGAATAAAATTATTAGAGATTAAATTGTTGAAATTTGTTTTCTAAGATGGTATATATGAAAAGATGATATTTTAAAAATAATATGTGTAATTTGACCCAAATTTTATCAAATAATTACAAATTTGATCAGCTGAAAAAATTTTAAAATTAAAAGCACAAATTAGTTCAAAAATCAATAAAGTACAATCTAATTAATCACACAACAATTTAGTTCAAAATAAAATAAAACAACCTGCATAATGTTCAAATAAGTATAAAATTGATCATTTAATTGAATCTGAATAAAGCAGCGGGAGAATACACATATTTCTTCATAAACAACAGCAAAATCTCTTAAAAAATAGTACAACAAATAGTTCAGCAAAATTTAAAAGAACAAAACAAAACACAAATTACAGAGAAAAATTCAAAATTACAAATATAACAATCAAAATAACTAATTGAAACTAAAAATGTCGAAAAATTAAAAAATTGCTAAAAAATAAATCGAACAAAAAGATTAAAATAGAAAAAAATATTAAAACAAAGAAAAAAAGGAAAAAAATTATTGACAATAAAGAAAACACCTCGTTCTTATTATTGTCATTGAAGGAGAAAGAATTGGAGATTCTTGAGGTTGATGTTCATGACATGACATAAGAGTAAAAAGTGAAGTTTGTTTAGATTAAAGATTTTTGGTAGTGAAGGGGGAGAGGGAGAGAAGAATTACTTAAAAAGAAATTGTATTTCAAAGATGTAATTGCAAGAATGTAGGAGAAAAAATATTTTTTTAAAAAAATTTGATTAAATCTTTGAGGTAAACTATTAAAAATACCCTTACATATAATTTAAAAATCAATTGAACATAAATCTAAAAAAAAATGATAAATGAGTATTTTTACAAAATAATCAATCAACATGTACATTTATTTAAAACAAAATTAAATAAAAATATTTTTTAAATTAAGTAAATAAAAAACATATGAGACATAATTAATTCAAAAATATTTCACTAATTCATATTAGGGCAATTGTACTGTGAATTGAGTTGTTGAGGCAGTGTGAGAAAATGTATTCGTTGCAGAACCCATCATTCCATTTCATATCCTTCGTCTCTGCAAACACAAGTCTTGTTCCGAACACCTACAATCGTCACTCCTTTGTGCACGTCTCATTGACTCCAAATAATAATGAAGCACCAAAATCGAGGCCACTTTCATCTATACAAATTCCACCGAATGCTCTTCGCAGAAACACTGACCCTCAGTGGAGTGGAGGGTTTAGTCTTGGGGTTGACTTAGGCCTTTCTCGCACTGGACTTGCCCTTAGTAAGGGCTACTCTCTTCGTCCTCTTACTGTAATTTCTATTACCCTACTCATTTTTTTACTCAACACATCGGACAACAAAGTTAAATTCTTTTGTTTTGTTTATAGGTTTTGGAATTGAGAGGACAGAAGCTTGAGCTTAGATTGCTCGAAATAGCTGAAGATGAGGTGAGCAGGACGTTTTTTTTTTAATTTTGGTATTTTATTCTTCCTTTCAACTAAAGTAGCTTGGAGTAAATAATTTGTTTAAATGTTGGTTTTTAATTGTTCCTCTCAAGTGGAGTAATAAGTTTTAGAACAATTATTTAACTTGGTTTGTAAAACTCACTGATAATGGGGTCATTCAGTTCCCAATAGAAGTAAATTGACTGAATTTTCGAAGGAATGGATAATAATGACGTTATTGATTGTGTGTAGGAGGCAGATGAGTTTATTATTGGACTTCCTAAATCTTGGGATGGTAAAGAGACTCCTCAGTCTAATAAAGTTCGTAGTGTTGCCGGAAGGCTTGCTGTTCAAGCTGCTGAAAGGTGGGCTATGTTGGTATTACTTTGAATCTGATGTAGGGTTTGTTTGCTGAATTTTTTCTTGCTGTTTCTTGTAGAGCGCTTAATGTTTAATAGTGGTTTTTTGAGTTTAGGGGCTGGAGAGTGTACTTGCAGGATGAACATGGGACATCAGCTGAAGCTTCTAGCCGTATGATTAACATGTATTTCTAGTTCCTATCATTATTATTTAGTTTTACTTTTCTCGTGTAATTAGCAAAAGGGAATTATGTGAATATAAAAGCAGGTTTTTTTGGCTTTAAAATTGAGACCTTTATTCTGTAATATTTAGTATGTCCACATCATTGAATGACTATTTAGCTTTTTCATGCTAGTTAAGAATTTTGAAATGTGTATCCCGGTAACTAAGCACTCACCCAAGGCTGATAGTTGCAAGTTTTTTTCCTCAAATCATGGACTAATTCGTGATGTTTTAGGATGAAACCTTGTGTTTGTATCATTTATTTGCATTATGATAGCTGAGAATGTAGCCTGAAGTTAAGCAAGGAAGTAGAACCTAATGGATTGTGTTTTTATTCATCACTATTGGTTTTACGCAACTGCAGGGGTCTCAACAAATCTTCAAGACAAAAGAAAGTTGATGCATATGCTGCTGTGGTAGGCAACATATTCGTTTGTTGTTTTTTAAAGTATATCACCATACGTGCCTATGTGGTTCTTGTAGATATTGAGTTGTTATGGAAGTTCCCCCTTCCCTTGTCCTTGCAGCAGAAATTCCTAAAAAAAGAAAGAATTGGAAAGCTATAAGATTTCTGCCATATGTGTCCCTTGCTTCTGTTGCTCACTGGCATTATTATTGTTGCAGATGATATTGGAGAGATATTTTTCTACATTAGGCGATAAAGTGGAGCTTGTGTTGCCCAAGCAATTGAATCTGCAGAATAAACTCCTTGCTGGGCCCCCAAAAGATACAGATTTCTATCCAGAGGAATTTGATGATTAAGAGCTATTTTATTGGAGTAGGATCCAGTATTCTATTCATCAGTGAGACGGTGATGTGAACCTGGATAATCTAAACATAATATTTGCATTAGGTTGCTCTAAAACTGAACTGCATTTGTGGTGACTGCACGTTTCTGGTGACTGTTCTTGCTCATTGATTTTACATCATTATATGGAAACTATTTAATAAGCTGTTGGTTTGACTGAAATGATTTGTTGTGATGCTCTCTTTACAGGATGAATTTTATCCAACAATCCCTCAACCATTAAGCTAGAAGTGTACAAATCTGGAAGAAGACATCAGAGTTTGCATGGCTTGGATAAGATGAATACAATTCTCAGATAGCGGATAGCTTGGATTGTTTGAGGATTGAATAAGGGATAAAGCTCGTTCGCATGCCTCGCTAGATTCTTTGACTTTGATATGGCAAAAATTGTTGGGAAAGTCATCCAAGAATCCTCAACTTCTGGAACTTAGTTTTGTACCTTAAATTAGAACATCTATTTCACTCATTTTGAACTCTGCGTTATATAATGACGCTCAATATCCCACTTATATTGTAGAGCTTATTAAAGATGGAAGGTTCGACCCCTTCCTCTATTGTTTTATAGATGATTAATTAAATTTTACACGATTTTTTTATTTTATTTTTACAAAAATTATGTTGTAAATTTTTACAGATAAAGATTTTATATTTTATAAGTTTTTTTTACATTTTATATGGAGTAGCTTTTTTGTAAATTTATCTGTAATATAAATTTTATATAAACTTATGTAAAACGTGAGCCTTATATATGTATAAATAGGGTTTATTTATGAATTTATATCTATTTTTATGTATTTAAGCTCAATATAAAATTTTAAATTGTTATATGTTAAATCAATGTTTTGAAAACCGACCCGGCCGGTTGGCCGAAAAACTGGTGACCCTATCGGTAACCCGGGTCGGGTTTCTTATCAGGACCGTTTTCGCTTTAAACTCGCTACAAAACGTCGACCCGGCCGGGTTGACCATAACGCGGTGACCTGGCTGGGTTCCTATCAACCCGCACATACCCAATAAAAGAAACCAATTGCTCCTTTTCACAAGCCCCATCTCCATCGAGGCGTCCACCCAAGCTGATTGTCAATCCCTCACCAACTCATCCACGAGGTATTAGTTGGACTGACAATCCAACCCTCCCATGAAAGCATGAACCCAGGTTTGAGTCCGATGAGAGTCGTCCCTGTGAGGGAGGAGTCATGCCTCTCGTTCCGAACCCGAATTAGTCTCGGCTAATGTGTCGAGATACATGGAGGTTCACACAAAAAAAATCCCTCACCAACCCACGCCGCCGGCCGGATACTCCACCTACCGACATTGCCTCTCTTTTCCCACACTCTCAACCCGCGTCGCTGCTCACGGCTCCTAAATGCTGGTCTCACGCAACCCTCCTATAGCTCCTAAACGCTGCCCTCCACAACCCTCCTATAGCTCCTATAGCTATAGACGCCGGTTTTGCCCACAGCTCCTAAACGCTAGCCACTTTTCAGGTAAACCAACTCAAGCTCCTAGTTAATTGATATGTTTACATAAATGTATTTGTGAGAAGAAGAAGAGAAATAGTAGATGAATGATGATTGATTACTGATTGGATATATTACAGTTCGATAGTTTGGAAAAGTGAAATATAGATGTTTGGCATGATTTGCTGGTAAAATCTGACTACTGAAAGTAGTTTAGGTAGGAGCTTGTTACTTCTCTGAGATGGAGTTTGATATTACTGAGATGGAGTTGAATTTGAATTTATATTTTTTATTAGTTTAAACATATTTTACTATTTGATTATTTTTTAAAATTATTTAATCTTAATTATAGCATTTAATATTTTTTTTTATTATTTATCTGTTCCGCCCAGTGACCCACTAGTTGAACCGGTGACTCGGTGACCCAATTCTATGTCTGGATCACTAACCGGATCGGGTCTTAAAACACTGTGTTAAATTGTTATGTTATTTATTGATTTGTAGTGATTAACTTTTTTTAATCAATTTTTTGTGATTTTAAAGTAAATATTATCTTTATGTAGATTTTACATTAACTTTGCATATTGTAACACTTACATATATTTGTAAATTAATAAATAAAATTGAAAATTATTTTATCAATTTAAATTTATTATAAATTTTTAATTTGATATATACTAATTTTATGAGTTTTATAAATTTCATAAAAATTAACTTTGTGTAAGCTTTTCATATCGCTTAACAATATTTGTGAAATCGATTAGTATTTTTCTGTTTACGAAAAGTCAATTATGTATCGCTTAAGAAAAAATTTTAATCAATATTACATATTAGATCTTTTTTTATAAAACTCAAATATATAAATAAGGAGTGAACTCTAACATAGTGTTTGGTATGAACTTAACATGGATTTGAATTCATTTGTAAATGAATTCAAATGAAATCCATAAAGAATTGGAATTCCAAATCCAATTCCATTGTTTGGTACAATATATCAACTCTATGACTTCCAAATGAAATCTTTGTTTGGTATGATTCAAAAATTAGAATTATTTATAAGTTAAGACTAAATTAATCTTATATTCTATAAAATAGGCATTCAAAAGTAGTAGAAATAGTTACATTTACATCATGCTTATACAAAGTAAAACAAGAATTTTCCTAAGTTGCAATTAATAAAAGGACACAATATTGTTTGAACTTCGACATTGTAGAGTAGGTTGCAGTTTCAACCAGAATCACAAAATATTTACAAGTGAACTTCCAAAAGTCTTAGGAAGAATTCCACAAAATATTTACAACATGATTGTGCAAAGTAATCTTACAAGGTCCTAAAGATAATTCCACAAAATATTTACTTTATGATTTTGCAAAATAGACTTCTAAAAGCCTGAATAATTACAAAATGAGTAAAAGCAAAAGGAGAAGATTGATAGTCATGAAACTCATCCATGAAGTTCCATTTTCTTCTTCAACCAAGGCAACTTAATATCATCATCATATGCAAAAAAACCTGTCAATTAAATGCTCATTATTTTTCAAAAAATCAAGTGCATCCATTGCCTCCCATTTTTCAAGGCCTAACCTTTTCAATTCTGCAGCGATTTCTATTGAGGAGTAGACATGCACACATGTAAGTTTTATAGCATTTGCAATTTCTTTCATTGAAGAAGTCACTTGTTTGACTTCATCTTTGATAGTATCATAAGAAACCGAAGCCTTTTTCTTTTGTTAGGCTTTAAAGATGATCTTTCTTGAATTGGTTTCAAAACTGTATTATCTTCACCAATTTCAGATGGCTCAAATGAAGAATGAGAGAAAGAGTCAAAATTTTCCAAATATATCTCATTAGTAGCTTGCAACTCATCTATGTCCTCAATTGTAAACTTCGAATCTTCTTACCATTTGCGAACCTTTTCTTTCGCACTCATAACTTTTTTTCCATTTGCTCTATCTTTCTCAAACAAATCACGAGCTGCATTAAGAAAATACAGTTCTTTCTCCCTTACCATTTTATAATCCAGTTTTGCCTGCAATAATAATAATAACAAAAGAATAATATATAATAATAATAATAACAAAAGAATAATAAAATATACCATCAATCATGCTACTTTATGTCATTATAGAAAATTTTACCTTGATCACAGTATCCCATACTTCTGAACTTGCTTCAACCTTCTTTGTACTATCATTCCATCCAAATCCACTCTTTTTATCTAAGAGTTCAATAGCCAAACCCATCAACTTTTGGATTGTCTTTAGACGGTTCAATGCCTTCGTTTTGCCTATTCTTTTGCCATTCTATTGAAACTCTATATTCAAGGAATTAAGAGTATTATTCCATCCTTCTTTTGTCCATTGTTTTTCATCGTTGTTTCCTTTTGCCTTCTCTTCTTTCAAACAATCTAATAAAAGTATATCTATTGATTTTGACCACTTAAAGTACTTGTCCATTTCTTCATTTTTAACTTCCATGATATCATCCATAAATCTGACATATTTTGCAACATCCATAAAATCATAAAGTCAAAAATATTACAAATAATAAAATAATATAAGTCATTGCATTGCATCAATATAATATTGCAGTATCAAAATAAACATACACATAATATATCATCCATATAGCAAAAG
>CANYCX010839529.1:0-10638 GCA_948193385.1 Breynia disticha f. nivosa
TTATGAATATATCTTTTTGACACTTAGGTTGAGATGAACCATTATTTATTTAATTAGAGATTGGATTTTTAGTTTTATTGTTGAGTTGTTTGTTGACTGAGATTTAATTATGAATTATTTTGCCATTGTTAATTGCTTGAATCTGCGCTTGTAATTAACATATTGATTCGTATAGGGCTAATCGAGAGATCGAATATACGATAGATCACTCATAATTAAGAGGTGAATGCAAATCTAGAGATAGATCGACGTAAATCCTTCGGATTAAGGTCAAACTTAATAGAGTAATTCACAGAACATCAATGCGGTATTAATTAATTTAATTTAGAAAGAGATTTCAGGTTGAGTTAGTTAATATTAGACATTAATTACCTTGAGAGAAGGATTAATATATTTTAGAAATTTCCACGATTTTGTCATAAACACAACAATAATTCTAATTCCAATTGATAGTTAAATAACTTTGGGAATTCAAGATTTAAGTGTTGCCTTTATTAATTGATTTAATCACTTGTTTTTATTTCTGTTAATTTAAATTGTTAGTTTAATTCATAGTTTAAGTAGTTTCAATTATTTCAACTCCATTTGGTAGACTAAATAATAGTTAATAGTGAGTAACTAGTAATCTGTCTCTGTGGGATTGACACTTGGGGCTCTTAAAGCCATTTACTGCACCGATAGGTATACTTTCCTTTTGGTAACGTAGGGTAGACAGCCATCAGTCTCTTCAACTTATGTAGCTCTACAGCTACCATCCTGTATGGTGGCACAGACACTGGCACTACTCCTGGCATTGTCTCTATCTCAAAGTCAACCTCCCTCTGAGGTGACAATCCCGGTAACTCATCCGAAAACACCTCGGGGTATTCCCTCAATACCCCCACATCTCTCACCTCTAACTTTGCCTTGTTCATATCTGTAATACATGCCAAGAAGGATTCACGCCCTTCTCACATCAACTGTGCAGTCATCGCTGCCGAAGCCAAACAGGAAGGTATGGCCTTCCGCTCACCCACTAACAATACTCTTCTCTCACCATCAACCTTTACCGCCACTTTCTTCACGTAGCAATCCACCACAGCCTTTATTCTTGGATAACCAATTCATCCCCAAAATAATCCCAAATTCTGTTATCCTAAAAACAATTAAGTCTGCAACGTTCTCTAACTCTCTGATTTTAAGCTCATAGTTCCTCAACACATGCCTCACTATCACTGTCCCTTCGGCTGTCATAAAAATTGTGACCACATAACCTAAGAGCTCTACGCTACCCTCAAACTGCTCTACCACTAACTCGCTAACAAATGAACATGTAGATTCCGGGTCAATCAACCCAAAATCATCATGTATGAAATAGAAATCGTACCAGTGATGACGTCGGGATTGGCTACCGCCTCATCTTGTGTCATAGTGTAGACACGAGTCTGAGGTGGAGCCGCTGACTATGAGGCTCTTTTGCCTCTCAAAGTTGTACCTGCCGCTTGTCTACCCCTCCCTCGGCCTCTGCCGATGGTTGTAACTGCTCAATTATCTCCGACACTAGTCTGCCCAGAGACACCTCCTCCATGTATATCCCCTCACTCTGTAAAATTTTGGGCATAGTGTCACGGTTTGTTGCAATTGTAATAGAGGGGGCAAGTATCCCCACCTGTAAAAGTGTCAGCTCCTCACTAATGAGTAGTAGGGGCCTAGTAGAATGGCTCCTCCCACTCCCTCATCCTCCTCTGGTGTGTCTGCTAGCCCCACTTGTTTGCGGGATGGTTGATAATCAACTTTCTGACATCCCCCAGCAGAACTAGAACCACTAGATACCTTATGCTTCTTGCCTTCCCTCTAGCTCTCCTTGACCAACAGCTCCTATAAAACTCAATTTTTAAAACTTTATTTCCCAAATACTTTAATTCATTTCATAAATAGTATAATAATAGAATAGTATGGAGGAGAGAGAAGCTAGAAATGCATTCATTTATAAAAATTTGGCCCAACTCTTTACAAACAAATGAAAATAAAAACACACAGAAGTTGTAGTTAGTTTGAAAATACATTCAAACTCATATGCATGTATGAAATATGTACAACACATGTAAAAAACCAAAATCAAAATATCAAAAATCCAGAGCTCGACCTCTGTCTAGTATCGCTCTAGGCTCTGATCACCACAATCCCTGGTCCAGCAGCAGCTACCTACAATCTGCATAACATTATAAACAATCACATAGATGTGAGTATTTCAAAATACTTAGTAAGTGCTTTATTACAATTTAAGTACGTTATGTAATAGGGTAACATCCCTATTCATCTCTAATCCATTCTATATGTAAATCTCTATTTATATACGGTGCAGTAGAATTTGTCTAGTAAGCATGGGTCATGCTAGATGAACACAAGGTTGTGCTCATCACTTAATTACCAGTTGGCACAGGTCGTTCCTGTAGAGCACGAGGTCATGCACAATCCATTTTTCTAGAATTCTTAAGCACGGAGTGTGTCACATAGATTGGTCTCAACACGAGGACGTGCTGACCAGAAAGGGGGTCATGCTGACTCTCGAAAATGCTTATTACAATTATGTTTAAAATAATTCAATCACACAGCAGTATTTCATTAAGGTCAATACTTAACTAAGGTATTGCCTATACTCAATCTACAATAAAACACAATTGTTTCCTCTTTCACATGACATTATCAAGTCAACATACAAAATCTAATAGAAACATATAGCACATAGCACATGGTATATATCATACCAAATCATTTCCACACAGAATTATCCACACAGCAATATTCACACAGCAAGATTATAACACAGCAGCATGCAGCATCATCATTGGCGTTACGCTCTTATGAATGCATTTATGGAGTAAAATGCAATGTCAATGAAATCACACAGTATTTCCCAGGTTTTCTTCTTTTCCTCTTTAGCACACAGCAGAGGAATCCTCATTAGCACATAGCAAGAGATAGAGCACACAGCAAGAGATAGAGCACACAGCTCGTAAGGACAGCACACAGCACGTCCGAATGACACACAGCTCATGTCACATAAATGTTATGCAACACGTGAATGTATATGAGACATTCATAATCAACTCATGTTATGATCATGCATAACATATAGCACACAACATACATAAAGCATATAGCTCATTTATATAATGTAGCACATAGCTCTTTAATTCATCACCACATAGCAATATGCACATAGCCATCATCACAAAGCATAAGTTCCAATCACATAGATCATATCATATTTCCATTTCATCATTAACTTTGCACATAGCAACTATATGATCATAAGATCATCACACTTAGTTCACTTAACACACTTAGCAAACAAGTCTTTTAGGTCACATTTTTGCTATCATCTAAACTTATTTGCATTATAACCAAGTATGAATTAATCATACAAATGCAAAACATACATTGCTAAGTGTAAGGCACTTACCTCAAAAAATGTGCGAAGTCGGCTTCGAGCTCAACTTTGATCCCAAGCTCGTACAGTTCCTCCTATATGAAATAATCATTTAAGGCTGTTAAGAAATGCATCCACATCTATAAACCTCAAATTACAGCCTTGCTAATCCACTTCTTAAATTCTTTCCTTAAGTTCACATCACAGTGAATTCTACTTCTCAATTGAAATCATGAGTTATGTTGTATACTCCATTTCAAAGAGTTTCACCAACTTAATTCCAACTAACTATTATCAATTAACAACTTATATCGACTCCTATTCATCTGTTCAGAAATTCACAGCACCTCATTAGCTTATAAATGTGAACTTCACTCAAAATCATGATCATACACTTACCTAAGATGATTAACTTTAATTTTCACAAGAAAATCAGTTGTTCCTTGCTTAGACACTTCCTCTCGACGTTTCTAGGGTTTCTTTCACTTTTCTCTCGAATTTCCCCTACTTTTTAAAATCAATAAACAGCATTGATTTTTGTTTTAAAACTTTCCAGTCAACACAACCTACGGCACGGATCGTGCTCAGGTCGTTCCGTGCTTTTTCAACACGAGTTACAATTTGGTTGTGCACGAGATCATGCTGGTCAATTTTTAGAATGATGAGTAGACCCATCAGCACAATCAAGCCCGTGTCTGTGCTCATACTCATTTTTCTGCATATAGATTATTTCTAATAATTCCCAAGGTGTTATAGCTCCTCTGCCCTGATGGTGGTCTCAAACAAAGTCTGGTAACTGGGTTACTTCATGGCGATACAAGTACAAATATTAACCCGTAGTCCCACTCAAACCTATCCTTCTTTTGCTGGTCAGTGGCAACCTCCTCTGGTGCATAACGAAAGAGCCTCGTGAACTGCACCTCATACTCTGCAACGATCATCTCCTTCTGTTTGAGCTCAAGGAACTCAATCTTCTAAATAGTTCGATAAAGTAGAGGAGTGTATTTATCAATAAACTCCCACTGGAAATTTCCCCAATTGAGAGTAGGAAGGTCATTTTGGCTTCTTGGAATTGCTTCCCAATATTTCTAGGCATCTTTCTCTAAATCTGAGGTGGTGTACCTCAACTTTTGCTCTGGAGTGTATCGCATGCGGTTGAGAATTTGCTCAATGTGTCTTAGCTAGTCCTCTGCCTCCGCAGGATTGGTAGTGCCCTCAAAAGACTTGGCACCTTGCTTGCACACCACTTTAAAGTTGTAGTCAATATTCATCCCTTGTTGACCCCGAGTCCTCTCATCATACGTTGCATCATTTTGAAGAAATGAGCATATACGTGGTCAAAGGGTGGTATGGCAGCTTGTGCAGGCCACTCATTAGGTGTTGGGGTTAATCCTTGCCATTGGACCGACTCTCGGGACTCAACATATCATGTGATACGTCGTTGATGGGCTCCTTCCTATAGAAATCGCAATTTCTAAACTTTTAGCTTTCCAAAATGTGATGCAATGAAAACAATTTAGGCACAGTCCGCAGGGAATCTAATCTCTGCTCTAATACGACTAAATGTGAACCCCAAATTTATAAATGGAATTTTCAAATAAACCTTGAATTTGGCACTCATTTTTTATTTAAAAAACAAGTAGATAGTTGAAGGAATAAGAAAATAGTTTTAAACTATTAAAATAATGATCGGTATGTGATCATATACAAAATATGAAATGTAATGCAGAAGCAAATTGAAAATGGTTTTCAATGTAAAACGTATGTAAACCACACTATACTATTGTTTATATAGATTTACAAAATGGTATATGAAAACCCAAAATCCAAAAGCTAAGAGCCGACCTATGATCGAGTGTCACACCTCTTGAGTACCACCCAAAAGGAGAGAGAGTCCCATTCGCTAGCTACTAACGCTCTGCACAACCATCACAAAAACAAACATGCACATGACTAACTAAATACCCAGTAAGCGCAACTGAAACACTTACTAAGGTAGTTAATGAAGAAATACTCGTTATTTAGTGTGTTTTAGGTGTATTATGAATTTGGGAAATCATCCTCATTTAATTCCTATCAATTTTGTCTTTTAATTCTGACAAGCTTAATTCAAAAATTTCCCAGTGAACACGGGTGGTCCAATTAGGACGACCACTGTGATCTTCACAGCTATGAACTATTGTCTAACACGAGCACGTGCTGACTAGCACGGACGTCGTTTCGCCACTATAGAACTTGTGTTCCAGCACGATCTGCGTGCCTCTCACCACGAGGTCGTGGACACAACCTGTTATCCCAGTGGTCTGGCATGAAGTCGTGCCTGCTAGCATGACCACCGTGCTAACTTGTGGACACAACCTAGCTCAATTTCCTTGGGCCCAACTCTAAATCAATTACGACCGAAGAGCTCTCGCCCTATTTTTTACCATTTTCACTACCATTGAGCTTTCATTCTTTTTCTCTCTTTTGCAAATTCACGACCTCTCGCTCAGTTTTTCCTTGGGCCTGGCTCAGTATCTTTACGGTTGTATGTCACACATCATGCTCATAGAACATATGATACACATACATTCATTACAACTAACATCAAGTATATTATCATGCTATCATGCATTCTTAAATAATTTTATAGCCATCTCTTTCAAACAAATCAACATAAGTTCATTCTCCACATTTTAACTAATTATATTTCTCATTTCATCATCAATCCACTTATTACCCCATAGGTCAAAGGTGTGACCCCCAAATTCGACTACTACTTATTTTCATATATACTCATTCACCTCAAGTAGTACTTGAACTTGGAAATCAAAAGTTTGCAAAAACAGTTGAAAATACAAGAGTTTGAACAAAACCTATGTATGCACATAAACTTTTAAAATATACATATTTCATTGATCAAATAAAATTTACATATAAGAGTTGAGGGTAAGGGGATATTTCCAAAAATATAATGTTTTACAAAATTAGTTGGGTTATAGAAGAAAAGAAATCCATTAGACCCCATTTCAAATATAACCCGTCAAAATGAATGTATGCACTATAATGTTTAATACAATGTATGACATATATTTTCCAATAAACTTCAGTGCACGACCCACCTTGATCTTACGGTTCCTCTGGTACTAGTCGATAAGAGCAAAACAAACACCACAACTCCACCGTATCCCCCTTAAGTCCCTGCCAATATGGCAGACATAAAATGCATGAGTTGTGAAACTCAATAAGCAACACTATTGATATGGACAACTTCCCATAACGATTTTGCATTCACACATATACATATAATTCACAATCGATTCCAAAACAAACTCAACATTTCTCAAACACAAACTCACATATCAACCACTTCATGCCTTGGAGCATCAGGTACATCATATGTTTCAGCATATGAACATCCAGTCGCTGCCTTACCAACCACCTCCACCATACCAGTAGTATTATTAGCCATGCCCTCAGTATCAGGTGCCACTGCAACAGTCAAATGAGGATAAGAGCGTGGATGATGTCAATGATTTAGGATGTTGAGGCTCCTCTAGTTCTGGCTTGTGGTTTTGTTGTTTTCTTCTTTTTTGTGTTTTGCTATTTTAGAACTATTATTTTCTTTTCATTTGGCTTGTTTTTATGGATTTCCTTCTTTGCAAGTTTCCCTCGATATTATTGCATTTGAATTCTGTTTAAATGTTTCTGTCTAATGTGAGTTTATGTTTTCTTTCTTTTTTAGCTTTCTTATATTTTTCTTCAAGGGCCAATTTTCTGCATTTTTTGGTTTCTCTTGGTGGCTTTCCTTATATTCTCCTTTTAGGAAAGTTTTTTGCCATTTTTATTTTTATTCTCCTTTATCTTCCTTCTTTCTTCAACATTGAGGACAATGTTTTCTCTAAGTGTGGCGAAGGAGGGTTCATTAAAATGAAAAGTGTTTAAGCCTTAATGGAACATCTAGCAATTAAATTTTTGGCCAGTGGTGATTCTTTGTAGTCGAGTACATTATATTCAATTGCACTATCATAACTGTAAATGTTCTTTAGAAAGAAATGTGATTGTTTGATCAAATAACTATGCACTTTTATATTCTTAGTCATATCCCAACTTTGAGCACGCCAAATCATTTTTGGGTGAGTTTTGATATTTATCTTGCAACTATTCACACTCAATAATATTATTACTATTTTGTAAATATTTGTGGCTAACTAAAGTTGAGATTACTGATTTATTGCTTTAAAAATGTGATCTTGCTCGATTGAGCCTAAACTCGATAAGCAACAAAGAAGGTAAAATGGAAAACAAAGGTAAAGCTTTACTTCTCTATTTGGTAAGGAAGATACGAGTATGCAAAGCACCTCTGTCACGACATTTCTTGAGTAACCGGGGACAACCACCAAAAGTGGGTGGTCATCGAATAAAAAGGGAAATTGTTTGTGATAGTGGAAATCGAAAAACAAAAAAAATGTTAGCAATCAAGCAAGTGAAGAACAAATCTAGATAGAGTGTATAACACACTCCATAACACCAGTTAAATGAGGAAATTAAAAAACTTTAACCATGTTTGTTCTTAATTGTTCATGTTGCAACGCCCACAAAATTTTAACTAAAATATGCGGAAAATGCTAACTCAACAGTGCCAAATGGCCTTGGGAATGACATGCCTTAACCGTTTTGCAAATCATTTTAGATACAGGCAAGAAATTAATGTCGCACTGATAGTAGGGCAAAACGGGTAACCAAACAATTTGTGCAAACCATTTGGTAAATCGTTTCGACCTGTCGGGCCTTAAAAATAGAACAGCGGGAAGATTTGGGAAAAATGAGACAAAAACCCTAATAGAGCCACTCGACTTCTCTCTCCATTCTACCCTGAAAACCTGTCGTTCCAAAGCCTAAAAACACCAAATCCAACCCTAGAAACCAAGATTGAGGGATTCTTAGTCTAAGGAACAGAGGTATTGGGTGAATCTCGACGAAAGAGAAAGGTAAGCTCTAACCTTATACTTAATGCTTGTAGGATTTTGAGCTTAGGGTTAGAAAGATAGGTATTTTTGGGTAATATATGGTTAATGGAAGTAATGTGGGTGGATAATGAACTGAAAACCGAGGGTTAGAAAGAGATTGAGATTTTAGGGTTTTGGAAAATTGGGGGTTTGGTTAAATAAGAGTAGGATTGTGAAATTGAACATGGGATTGAGTTTAATATAGAAAGAGTGGTATAAATCTTATAAGAAACATTGTTCGGGATCCGAATCAGAGTTAAGTCATGTGTCGACTTCGCAGAACTCGAGGTAAGTACACCGAAACACACTTACCTTGGTATGTCTTGCTCTATATGGTTAAGTATGATTGACTAAATGTTCATTGTTGTGAATGCTCAAAATCGTGTTGAATGGACTTGTGTGCAAAGTGCTCAAATGTTTGATATGTATGAAGTGGTGTTGAAATTGGTTGTGAGTGCAGGAACTAAGCTTAATGGATGATTCGTTTCTTGAGGTTGCACTTGTATTAGTGTGTTATTGGTTTTGGATGGGTATTGGTGATAGAATGAACAATGTAATTGTATGAAATGCTCTAGTAGTGTGACAGTGTGAAACCATGTTAACATATGGATGTGGAAATTGACGTTGGATATAACATGTGTTATCTTACTTGAAACTGTATGAGTTTAATGTGCGATCATTGTGGAATAATGCATGAGACATGAATTTTATGGAAATGGTTATAATTTCATCAATGACATTATAACATTGCATGAGTATGGTGTGACATGTTCATGGTGAGGAAAAGAAAAAGGAGTGTGTTCTCAAAAGAGAAAATCGACAAAAATAAGGAGTGTGTGCACACCATTAGTAATAAAAGGAGTGTGTGCTCACGTGGGAAAGATCCCTAAAAAAAAGAATAAGGAGCTTATGCTCAATAGTGGGAGACCACTAAGAAAATTTTACAAAAATAAGGAGTGTGTGCTCACTGTTGGTAATAATGGTTGCGTGTGCTCATGAGGGAGAGATCTCTCAAAGAAAAGAAAAGATGAGCGAACCCCCGGGGCATATTGTATGTGGAATGCATTAGCATTTTCATCGAGCATCCATTTGTAATCGTGTGAAATTTGTATGCGGGATTATGAGATTAATGGATGTTATGTGCTTGAATGAATAGCTATGGAATGATGTGGTATGTTGCATTGTGAAAATGGAATAATTGTTTAAAGAATGAATGGTGAATATGTTATGTATTGATGGTTGGTTGAGTTACTAGGATGTTGCATGAAGTATAAGTATGCTGAGTATGAATTGATGAATTGTGTTCCCGTATAATAAGAGCTAAAAATTTAGGATTGTGAAAAGAGGAAATCATAACGGATAAACGATGTATGAATTGGAAAATTTGGAAAATATAAGAAAGTTAAATCCCACACATGACTAATGTAGCTAAAACATTTAAACAACGAGACCATATAGAAACTTATGATGCCAGGTGAACAAAGCTTGTCTTGTATCTTTTGAAGGTAATTTTACACTATATTCTTGAGGAGAAGCAAAGGCTTAAGTATGGTAAAGTTTGATAAACGTCATTTTGCACATATATTTCATACCTGTTTTCATGACATTCATCAGGTTTTTTAGCTAATTTGGCAATACTTCCGAATAATTTCTGTAATTTTATGTCTTCAGGTCACTCGTGGAACGTTAAGCGCAAAAGGCAGAATTTAGGTCGCAACAAAACAAAACAGCGAGAAAAGCGCGATCGGAGGAGAGCAAATGGTTTGTAGAACGACCTCAGCAAACTGTTTGCCAAACTGTTCCAACTCATCCACAATTCCTGTGACGCCAAAATTCGTAAAGTTCATTTTCTGATAAATAGGATTTTCGCACCATATTATTTTTTCTTTTTAAAATATAATTTATGAATGTAAATCAGAGTATGTAATACACAATATTTTTGTAAATGCGGAAGCTGGAAAAACGTTTGGAATGGTAAGTAAATGAAAACCATTTGTAATTTTATTAATAATGCGGAAGCACGGAAGAGGATTACATGCCATTAACAATTTCCATAAAAGATAAGAGACAAGTATACATGAATGTAATCCATACAATCAAAACCCTAAGAGCTCGACCCTCCGTATCGCACCGCTAGCCTCGCCGATCACGTTGTCCCGTCTCTGGTACCTATTAATCTGCACATAGTCCAGCAATGACAGGTGAGTATATTTTATATACTCAGTAAGGCATCCCTTA
>CANYCX010840152.1:0-11384 GCA_948193385.1 Breynia disticha f. nivosa
TTCATATAATCACAATGGATGCAAGTATGAAATGCTAATGCATCATATGCCAATGCAATGCATGCATCATATGCCAATGCAATGCATGCGTCTAGATTTTTCTTTATGGTGCACCTAAGAGAGTCCACTCTAGTGTTTGGCTAATCCCTACATAAAATGAGAGCTTTCGCTCGATTGGTTCATCTCCACATTTTTTTTATAAGGAAGAACAATTCGCCTTCCTTTTCTATATCTCATGTCATGAACATGCAAATCGTGCTTATGTAATGCCACAAATGACAATAAGATTAACACATCTCAAATCATAATATGCATCATATACTCATCATTAAGCAATTCACATGCTTCTCATATCTCTAGTTCTTAAGAACATAGTATATATGCACATCAAAGCATAAGCCACAATCTCTTATGAGCATAGCCACATCAACAGGCAAACACACACTCATACCATAATATTATTTCATACAAGCATAATTCCCATATCTCGTGTCCTCAACCTCATAATATCATTCACACTCGCATTATCATACTCATGCCCACAACATGACTCACAATTTGCACACTTGCATTCAAATTATTCACAACAATTGCATTGAAATTTCACACACTTAATACCACACTTGCATAACCACATCACAATGCAATTGCTACATTTTACACCTCCATACCAAAGCACAACTACACCCAAGGAAACTCACATAGAGCATCTTATAACAATTTCTTATAACATACAAAATCACACATTATCATCAAATTCCATTTAAAACCTACCAAGATAAGTGTAAACACTTACCTCGAACTCTACGTAGTCAGGCTCGCCGCTCAGCTCCGCTCTGGGGTTCGAACCTCACCTCCTATAATATCATTCATCATGCAAATAACATAAATATACCATTTTACGTATCAATTAAATCGATTAAGGCTCAAATTAGGCAAAACCCCTAATTATCCTCTTAACCCAAAACCTCACTTTGCTACACATTTTCCGTATCAACTCTCCACAATCCCACATTTCGTTCATTAAGCACATTATCAAACTCAATTCCACATTCCAACTCTTATTCCTCACAAATCCCTAAATCACCCAAACCCTAACATCACAAATCTCCCACAAAAATCTCAAGATTGCGCTAAACTAGTACCCCTTTAAGGATATCTATGAAACCCAGAAAACCCTACATAAACCCACTCTATTTCACATAAGTCTCATCTAGGTCAAAAGATTACCTTGCTGAAATTTGTTGCAAACCTTAGGACTCATCTAGATTACGTTCCCTTCGTGAAAACTACAAACCTTTAGGTGTGGGAAATGAGGACTTGAGGTTTAGAAAGGTTAGTATAGTGTTTTGAGGGCTTGAGAACGAGAGGAATCGGCTGGAAGCTTTAGGGTTATGAATTAACACACTCTCTCTCTTCTCACATAAAAATACGCATCTATTTTAAAATCCTGCCAGTCTAGAATGGACTAGCAAACAGTTTAAGTAACCCGTTTGCCAACCCGTTTTCAACTTCCTATCTGCGACAACTTAACTTTGTTCTTAATTTGAAATGGTTTGGTTAACTGTTTAGGCAAACCGTTCTCTAAGTCATTTGCCACTATTCTCTTTATATTTTTCGCATCATTCAAGTTATAATTTTCGGGGCGTTATATATAGATCCATTCAAAGTTGGCAGTGGAATTTAACAAATCACAATGGTCAAATGAACTCTCTAACAAGATACTATGACATTTCTATTCGAATGAAAATTCTTAAGGCATCTAGAGACATAAAGTAATCTTTCTTACATAATCACTTCTTAGTTCATTAATCAAACAGTTGGTAATATTCTCTCTTTTTTTAGAGGAGTAATCCCTTCAATTGTCTTATGCTCTCTAACACGGACCAATGCATACCTGCTCATACCTACTTGTTGCCTTGTTACGGGCACTTTAAGCGTGTCAAAGTTTATAATAACTCATCTAGAGTTTCATAGAGATTTTAGGTCTAAAAACTTCGATGTAATACTTACAATGAGAATCACTTATGACTCAGTATTGTATTGTCTTCTCATGTGCGAATGGGATCAAAATGATATCATGCCTGGGACATGTATCCCCAATGAATGAAGAAATAAGTGGCAAAATTTATCTTGAGATGCCTAGTTTGTCAACTAGTCAAGGAAAAATATCAAGAACGATCGGGAATGCTCCAGCCATTATCCATTTCAGTATAGAAATGGGAGCGTACTATGATGGATTTTATTATTGGTATACAGAGAACTTAGAGCGAAAAAGATGCAGTGGGAGGCAAGTCAACGATTTCAACACACTTTTGACCTATTCGTTGAGGGATTTCACTAGAACAACTAGAAGAATTGTATTTGTGAAAGATAGTACGACTTCATGGGATTCTAATGCCTATAATGTCATATTAGGACCCCAAGGTTCACATCGACTGGCAGTCATTAAAAGCAGCATTGAGCATAATGTTGAATTCTAGTACTTCTTTTTACCCACAAAGAGAGGGACAATCAAATTGGACTAAAACATTAGAAGAAATGCATTATGTTTGTGTTTTCAAATTCCAAGGATTGTGGAATCTATATGTTCTTATAATGGAATTCCCTTATAATAATCAGTACCACTATAGCATTAGTGTGGCTCCATACAAGGCATTATAAATGAAAAAAATGTAAGAGTCTGATATATTGGGACAGAAAGGGGATATAAACTCTCAATAGGCCAAAAATAATACAAGACTCAATTGAGAAATTTGAGATCATACGAAGCAAACTAAAAGCAACACAAAATTAGGAAAAAAGCTACTATGATAAGCTCATTAAAGAAATAGAATTACGAGGTCGCCGAGAAGGTATTTTTGAAAGTTTCACCCTGGAATCGAGTTAAGAGATTAAAAAATAAAGGAAAGATAAGTCTGAGGCATATCGACTGGCACTACTAACAAAGCTAGCTCATTTTCACAATGTATTCCATGCCATTATGCTTCTCGATGATATTGATTAGATCCTACACATGCTATACGAGATTCAAATGTACAAGCTCTAAAAATGTCACGCATATAGAGAAGCAAATACAAATTGTAGATCAAATGATCAAATAATTGAAAAATCAAGAGATGCCAATGGTGAAACTCATATGACAACCGTCTAATCGAGGAAGTAATAAGGGAGAAAGAGGACAAAATAAAAATAAATTATCCACATCTATTATCGGCTAACAATTTATTACAGTCATTGCGTATTGAGATATAACGAGGACAATGATTAATTTTGAGGATGAAATTTTTATAGGGGAAAATATGTAAAATAATTGTCTTCATAGCCAAAAGAAAGTGAAAAAAGTGATAAAAGGACCTACCCAAAACCCAGAAAATCCACTACATTGCATAAACATGCATATTATTAGACCGTGGTTAAATAACATGGCAGGTGTTTTAAAATAACATGTGTTACATGAGTATGTTGAATAAAAATAAAGCAAAATGACAAAATGATAAAAGACTTGGAAAAAATTTATAAAGGCAACCTTATCATTATATTCTTTCATTTTTCTAAAATTCCCGAACATACTCTAGCCTTTTCCAACTTGAAAAAACTTCTCATCATTTCTAAGAAAGATTCAAGAAGAGATTTGATTAGATATAAAAGAATAAATTAATGAATTCCTTGAAACCAAGGACATCAGAGAAACATTTATGAGAGATTAGAGATTTTTTTTAAAGATGAGTACAAGTAATATTTTCTAATAGTTATTGATGTGTATAATTCCCCTAAATTTCAAAACCTAAACACTAAATCCAAAATCCTTAGCTTAAGGAAAAAAGCTAAAAGTGTAAACAAAGTCGAAAATGAGCATAAAATTAAATTCATATTAAGCCCCTTATCGGAACTCGTCTTCTCAACACTATTGTCAACGCCATTCTTAAAGACATCAATTCAATTTTCTTTTAATTATTTCTTAAAGGAAATTCGATTTGAACCCAAGAGTTTTTATTTCTTGTTTATGCCAAAAATAGAGATTGTAGAACAATTTTTTAAAACTTCGAAGCTCAATTCCTTTGGGGAGATGAAGATTCCGGTAATATGTAAGCTTACAACATACACGTAGTAGACGTGAAAGCCACACAACATAGTAAAGCATTAATATCTCCTACCAACAGATAATTGTAAATTATTGTTCGTCTTTAAGACCAATAATAAATAACAATACAGTAGATTTGATCAAAATCTTCGCCATGAAAGATCTAGCTTACCAGGATTACTGGCATCTATAGTTTGCTTTCATACTCAAAATAATTTTTACCCTGCAAGTAATTTGATTTGTTTTCATCTCCTGTTCAGCCTCTGCAGATGATAATTAATGCTCCCCAACTTTCTGTTTTTGTTTGACTGCAATGTACAATTTCAAACCCTAAGTAATCTAAGCAAAATAGTAACAGATTAAGTAAAAAAATATAAAATATTTTTAAAATGCAGAATCAACAATGAGGTATAAGGAAAATCAACATTGCATCACCTGAGCATCCATACAAGCAGTCAAAAGTTCCTTTTGTTGAACACATTTCCCGTCACTCATTCGGTTGATAGACAAACAATTGAGAAATGCAATCATCTCCTTCATGCAAGGTTTTGCTAGACCGCCAAATTTCTTCGGGTTAATATACAATTGACCTGTTTTTCGACCCATTACTTGTATCACAACCTATAAATGTCAAAGTAATATATTGTTGTTTTTGAATATTAAAGACATTAGTCACAAAAGTAAATTGACAACTTAAACTCAAAATGAAATGAAGTTATCAAAGATCTTGCATTACCTATATTCCTATTAACACATAAAAAATTTCGTGCAATCAAGCTGAGCCAAGCTGAACTACTTAATGACCCAACTTGATTAAAAAATAAATGAGCTCAAGCTAACCTCATGCTTCAAATTCTAATAAAGCTCACTTCATAAAGTTAACATTCAAACAGTACGCAAATTCATTTATTAGGGGACTCAATTCTTCCTAGAAGCAAATGCCAAATTCAACTTAACTGATGCCAAGATTGTATCAGCAGAGATTAAGCTTAGGTTAAGTTTCTGAGTTTGAATGTATTGCAAATTCGCAATAACTTGATTCCATATTCTATTACTACTCTTCTTATTCAAAATATAATTAACTTCCAATTTTTGTTATTTATCAACATCACAATTTTCATGCAACTTATTTTGAAAATATCAACCATATCTAATTTATAATCAACTGAATAATTCCATTTTTCTTAACATATTTCAAATTCTTTTAGCTTATATTATGTAAATCATATCAGTTCTTTAAATTTTCAAACTACCAAAATGATTCCATTTTTCATAACAGTATCTTTATCAAAAAACATATCCAAACATGTTGGCTGAAATTTACCCAAATAACAGAAAAAGTTCTTTCACAATAAAATTCACTGAAATAATCCCTAAATTAACAAAATCAGCACATTCAACTCAAAACTTAACCCATATTCGCCTAAACCAAAACCCTAAAAAAAATAATTAAACCTGAACAAAAATTAATCAAAAAAGAACATCAAACGTCACCTTATCACGGATCAGAGGAGTAAAGGGAGAGAGAGGCGACTGCGAGGCCCCAAAACCGAGAAAGGAACCTACAAAAAGGAGGAAATATGGCGCGGAAAAGAAGAAAATAATCAAAATCATGATGGAGGAGACGAATAACGACGTAAACCAAAGAAAATATAAGAAAAAAGAACAGAGAGAGACACGGCATACCTTAAAGCAGAAAGAGAAAAAAAAAAGAGAGGCAGTGGAAACGAGAGAGTATGAGGAAGAAAGAGGGGAAGTGTAGAGGGGAGCTATAGTCTTGCTTTTAAACCCTATCGAAATCAATCTACTAGTTCAGCACCCAAAAGGCATTTTTCTTTTAAAATGGGGCCAAATACATATTTAACGTCATTTTTACAAATTAAAAGAAAAAAAAAATTACAAAACCAAGTTTCAAATTACACTTCTACTGTATTTTAAAAATCATTCCCCCCACCCATCAGAGCATCCCAAGTCTCTAGGAGACTCTTTTCTCTTAATTAAAAGAGTATATTAAGAAATAATACCTCCAAAAAACTTTTTTAAATTACATCAACTCTTCTTATTTGTAAAGAAAGCAATACTACCTCTCTTATTTAAGAGAGTCAAAAGTCACTCTCTTAAATTATTTTATTATATTTTTAGAAAAAAAGTGTGAAGAGTAGTGTATTAATAATTAGTAGAATGTATTAATTTTATTAATATAATATTAAAAGATAGTAGTATAGAGAGTGATGTAAAAAATATTGTTTGAATAATGTATAATTTAAGAAAGTTATTAATTAAAAGAGTAAATAAAAAATAATATTTTAAAGATGATTTAAGAGAGTGTTGTTGGGATGCTCTCAGTCACAGTCACACCATTGTCCATACTCTATATCAACTTTACTTTATTTACACAATGTCATCATATAATGGGTCCTGCAGATTGTGAAAAAACTTATCTTTTTGTGAACCTTCCTATGAAACTTGAAATCTCTAAGATTATAAATTTTGACAAAATACAAGTGTATAAAAATCTCTATAACTGCTTTCTATCGGTTGATGAGCTGGATATTAAACGTAAAATAAATCCAAAAGAATCGTAAAATCTGTAAATAAAATTTAAAAATTTAAAAATTATAAAAAGTAAGTTTACACTGCAAAAACAACTCATATAAATTAAAATTGAAAAAACGTACATAGTATAATTATCCCTTTAAAATTTCACTCTCATACAAACCCACGCTCAACTCATTCTAACCAGATAATATTTTCATTCTATAACACAACTTTCTTTGTAAAAACTATTACAGCCAATCTTGAAGTGTATATAAGGCTTCGTTTGTTTCAAGAATTTTATTTTTTAGGAAAATATTTTCCTAATTTTCTGATGTTTGTTTTGATAGAAAAAAGTCAACGAAAAATGAACTTCTAGTCAAAAAATTCAAAATAACTTCAAGTTATTTTTAAGGAAAATATTCTTTCACATTAAACATGGAATTACATTTTCCAAGTTTATAATCATCCTTGCATTCTCACCTGTAAAAATATTTCTCTTTTTTTAAGAAAGCATAAAAAATATTTTTTTCATCTCATTCTTCATGTAATTGCCAAACAAAAGAAAATAAAATTCAGGAAAATAAAATTCAGAACTTGATTTTCCATGGATGAATATTTTCTCAAAAAATTTATTTCTGTCAGACAAATGGAGCCTAAACATCAAATAAAACTAAACTTTAATTCGATTTTTTTCGAAGTGGATGATTTGTTTGTTTTAATTAAACCAAAAATTTTTTTAGCTTTTTTAGTTTCTTCTATCTATTTCAAGATATTTTGTTGTTTTTTTTTAATTTAATTACATTCATTTTATTTTAAGCAATGTATATTATTTTAATGCAAGATATTATAAACGGGTTCAAAAAAATGCAAGATATTATAAATGTTTTGATTCATTAATATTAACCTTAAAAAAATGCATGTTAAATTTTGAATTTCATTAAAGACAAAGAATGTAATTGCTATGTAATTTTAAATTTGATAGAAGAAAATAAAAATCTAGATTAATAATTGTTATAAGATTGTATCTTATTAAATATATGTCCAAATGCACGCCATTTATCAAAGAAACGTACAAATACAATATCTTATTGAAGAATTGTCCACATATAAAGTACTCATTAAAGTACGGTACATCTCTTGTTAAATATTGAATATTGAATTCAAAAGTTAAATGAAGATAGAGTGTAACATCACAAAATATTTTCAACAGTCTATAAATAGACCTCATGCTCTCATTTACGGTACGTATAGTTTCACTACAGTTACTCTGCAAAAATCGCTACTCAAATACTAAGTTAAGGATCAAAGTGAAATCTGGGAACAAACCTTCGAGTCTTTGTGGGGATTATACTTCACTTTTCAAGAACAAAAAGCTTTGATCAATCCGCTTTACTTTTTAACAAGATGGTGCAAACAACATCTTAGATGGGAAGTCAACAAAAAGAAGTTCAGGAGGTGAATCGACACTCTAGTTCCCACGAAGCAAGAACTTCTAGGGTTGCCATTGCCCTGGCTGCCAAAGTTCCCCGTGAAGAATTCGAGGTTTTAAAGCGCCAATATGAGGAAATTTAGAAACTTCTTTGTCAACTTTTGGAAGCGAGGGCACCAAACCCTCCGGTGAATCTTACACAAGCAATTCCAACAGTTGTTGTGGAAAGATAAGGAACAAATATAGGGAGTCATCCCCATATCCGTTAAGATCAGGTTGTTGTTGAAGGCAAAACGCAATGTAAGTACGAGGCAGCGAAGGATGGAGGAAGAAACACTCCTCAGATGCCTAGAGAAAAGTATCAAGAGGTGGTTGAAAGTTCAGCACAGTGGTAAAGGTAGTAGAGCTTGAACAATCTATATTTACAGTCAAGGTGGTTAACGATGTAAGAAAACTTATGGAGAATATTTTGGCTGATAAGAAGCTCGGGACTAAAATCGAGGAGGTCAATGAAGCAAAGATTCCTTTCACCAAGGAAATTATTGAAGAACCACTTCCCTCGAAGTTTAAGAAGCTTTAGCTCCCATCCTTCACCGAGAAAGAAGATCCCCATGTACATATACAAAACTATGAGGCTATTACTGTACTACACGGATGGAAGGATTCTATTATGTGTAGGGAATTCTCCATCACTTTGAAGGATATCGCTTGGGATTGGTTTAATGGCTTATGCGAGTCATTAGTATCATCTTTTGCACAGTTTAAAAAAATGTTTGCTAACACCTTCATTATCAACAGTAAAACAAAGAAGGACGCCACATACCTACTAAGTATTAAGCAAGAGGACAAAGAACCCTTGTACCAATATATTGACAGGTTTCGCAATGTAACATTGGAATAAGGTGTCGCACCCAAATTTAACTCCTAATTGGTCTTAATTATTTCGAGATGATTGGAAACCGTGCATACATTTTTTTCCTTTATTCAATGATTTCCACTAGACATGCATATATGGTTTCAAAATACAAAGCAATATGTAGACCACTTTTACAAAACCTTTACAATTTTAAAACCAATTCTTCCAACAGTGCTCCTCTGACCTTGCTCGTGGAAATCCTCCTAGACCTGCACAACATTAAAACAACACACAGGGGTGAGTATATAAAAATACTCAATAAGTGTCAAGCCGAGTGTTGTTAAAATGATGTGCAGGGGAATCTTTAGCCAGCACGAGGCGTGCTCATGGAACACGATGTCGTGTTCATGCTTAAATTCTTAGATGACACGACGTGCCATGTTGAGCATAGTACATTTTTCAAATCACCACAAATCAAGGTATCTTTTATATCTATGTACATCCAGCATACTTCATTTACCGTCATACATCTTAGTTATGCCAAACTACTTCATATTAGGTCAGTTATCAATCTTCGTTCGCCCTATAACTTAAACATTTTAAGCTGGAAAAACACATGGGAACAGCCTGGGGAACGGCCTGCACAGGCCGTTCTCCCTCTCTGGAAAGTTTTCTCATTTAGAACGGCTTAGGGAACGGTTTGAACAAGTCGTTCCCCAACCCGTTTTGACCTTCTTGAATGACTCTAAAAGTGGAACGGCTTGGAGAACGGGTTGCATAGGACGTTCCCTAGCCCGTTCTGACCTTCTGTTCCCAGAAAACAACAGAATTTACACTTAGAACCTCATATAAACAAACTCAAATCATGAATATCAATTCCCAAACAATTCACACACATCAACCCGACTTAAGTACAACACATTTCACTTTACACAATCAAATCACACAAAGTCCATAATTGTAATCCAACTAACCACATTTCATCAACCTTTCATAAAATTCATAAGTTCAAGATCATACTCTTTCCCAACCAAAACCAACAAGTTCCATATCCTTATTGGCACAAAATCTCATCACATCACTTAGCACTAAACCAAGCACATAAAACTCCACATATACACATCTTCATATCCAAAACATATAAATATACAAATGCAAATGTATGAACCATGAAATGCAAATGCAATTCACACAAATGCATGCCCCGAGATCTTTATTTATTTATCATGCACATGAGAGAGTCCACTCTCATAAGTTGGCAATTCCTCTTTATTCATACAGAAGAACAACTCGTCTTTCAGAGAAGAACATCTCGCCTTCCCATTCGGGGAGAACATCTTGCCTCCCTATTTATAAGTCGAGCTCTCGCTCGCTTTTCAATCAACAATAAGAGACTCATGCTCTTTTATTCGCAATTGGGCTAATGCCCTTTTTTATCATACGAAAGAACAACTCACCTTCTGGAGAAGAACTTCTCGCCTTTCCTTTATCGTCTCAAAACATAAACATGCAATCGTGCTCATGCAATGCCACAAATGACATTCAATAGGACCATCGTCCCAAATCATGCTATGCAACATAGTGTCAATATACACTCATTATCAAAGCAATCACATGCTTTATACAACTCATATAAGTATAAAATACGACAAACATCAATATGCAAATTCCATGTTTTTCATAGGAATATCATAATGCATATTTGCAAGCACTTCATTTCAACATAAGCAAGTTCATTATCTGAAAACATCACCATACCATTGCATTATCATACTCATGCCCACGCCATAACTCACAATTTGCACACTTGCATTCTCAAATTATTCACAACAATTGCATCAAAATTTCACACACTTAATATCACACTTGCATAATCATATCACAACACAATTGTATAATTGCCATCTATGCTTAGCCGCACTGATATAAACCTACCAAGGCAAGTGTAATCACTTACCTTGAACTCCGCGTAGTTAGACTCGCCACTCAGCTCCGCTCTGGAATCTGAATCCCAACTCCTATAATATCATTCATCATGCAAATAACGTAAATATGTCATTTTACGTATCAATTAAGTCAATTAAGACTCAAATTAGGCAAAACCCCTAATTATTCTCTTAACCCATAACCCTAATCTCACATCATTGCACATTTTCCGTATCAACTCTCAAAGTACACCCACATTGTCCACATTCTTTCCAATAAACCTAAATTCTCACTTTAATCTCCCATTCTTACGAACATCTAGCAAAACCCCCATATTATAATGTAACATCCTCGTCTTAAAATCGTAAGATTAATAAGATAATTAAGCTGATTAATGAATGTAATAAATTATAGATTAGAGTGAAAGGAGAGATTAATTGAGGATTGAAGGTCGGAGAGAGAAGCTAGAGAGAGAAAGTGGATATTCGGGCTAGGAAACGAGTTTGAGATATAGAATCGATCGTAATCTCGAGCCGGGAACTTATCGGTAT
>CANYCX010840243.1:0-15278 GCA_948193385.1 Breynia disticha f. nivosa
TGATACATTTACGATTTTTAATTCTTAATAATTTTTATATTGCTAATCAAATTATTATTAAAATTAATTCGCGAAAAATTTTCGTACATTTTTACGTATTTTATTTGTAATTTGGTATTTTATTTAAATTTTAGGATGTTACAGTGTAGATGTCATGTGAGTCATTATTGCTTATTAAAAGTCCAATTAGATTAAAGGTTGATTTTTAGATTGACTAACTAAGTGAAATGAAATGCGACTAAACCTAAAGTGCACAAATGAAAATTGCAACTAAATGAAACAAGCAATTAAAACTAAACTTGTGGAAACTAAATGTGCAAGCAAATGAATCAAAACATAAATGACATTAACTCTAAAGTAAAACATCATTCAAACATTTAAACTAAAAGCAATAGAAATGATAAACTCAAACTAAACATATCTAAATAGCAACTAAAACATAAAAAAAAATAGCATTCAGCTAAAACAGTATATGTGCAAGAAATCATAAGCGAAAACATTAAAAATGTGAGCGAAAGCCCCCCTAATCAATCCTGGAAAAAACCCGAAGTAGAAACCTGCAAGAAAAGTAAATGGTCATCAGAAAGTGGAAAGAAACTGAACTCAAATGCAGAAAATATAAATGGAGCTTGATCGAAACCTAAAACTAATGCGAAAATTAAAATACAAAGCTAAGAAAACATGGAAATCGTAAAGAAAGCAGACGATTAAACTAAATCCTAAGGAATACAGCTATTTTATGCTACTCTAATGCCTATTCTACTACAAGAGCCTTTCTCCTACTTTTGACCCGCTTTCACTGCATTGAAAACCATAAAAATTCCCCTTTTATCCATTGTTTGAAAGCTCAACACGAGCGTGCTGAGCTTGGCACGAGCTGTGCTCTTTGTTTTTAATAATATGATACGTTGTTAATATGTGTAGCACACGTCTCATGCCTAAAAAAATTAAGCACGATGGTCATGTTGAATGGCACACTCGTGCTCATCCTGGACTTAGTAACACGCCCCTGGTGCTCATACAATTGGGTTGTGCTCATCCTAGAATCAACACGACCTGTGCTGTATTAGCACACAGGGCGTGTTGACTCTTTTTAAGCCCATTTTTCTCCTAATCTAAGATAACCTATCTGAAGATCTATCTCAAATCATAATCAATATAGACTATCGCATTAAAAATCAAAATGGTGCAAAAACAGTTGATAATCTATAAAGATATGAACTATACTGCGCATAAAATCACATTAAACTTAAAAGATATTTTCAATCAAAAATAGTTTTAAATGTAATATTTAGGTGATAATGAGCAAAGATGTTCATGTAATACACAACTATAAAAAACGCTCATATTATGCGCATGTTAAACTCCCCCACACTTGAATCTTTGCTCGTCCCGAGCAAAGCATGATCAAGATCAAGCTACCAACCAATCCAACAATCAAGATGTAGAATCAATCTCAATCAAATCAAATCACAATATAATCATGACAGTTTATTTGTAAACAAATAATCTAAATACCCATCACTAATTCCAGATAAATGACAAGAAGAGTAGATATTTAAGACTATTCTAGTGGCATCTCTAGACTTAAATAGCAACAGACTCATAATTTTTTTTATTACTCTAATCTTTCAACCTTAACCTCTTATCTTTTTTTTCTTTTTATTTTGTTCTTTTTTTTTCTTCTGATTTTCTTATGATTTTATTTTCTTTGTTTATTTATTTATTTATTTTCTGGGTACTTCTTTCTCTTGGAGCTTTTTGTAGCAGAAACATGAAACTAAATGCTTGCATTAGGCACTTAATTTTGACCATTTGCGAAAACACTCCTAATTCTGAAAGTAAAAGCGCATCCTCATATTCAAAGAATAGAGGAGTAGTTTCCAGAAAAAAATTGAGGATGTTTTAAAGATTATCATAAATCAAGGAGAAAATTTGCCTGAAACCTAAGTCTTTATGTCACCCAACTAGAACTAGTCTATCAATCCTGCTCGATTCAAGATTATCAAATGAAATATGACAATTAATAAGAAGAAATTTATTTACGCAAATAAATAAATTAGAATTGCATTAATAATCATCCTATCATGATCAATGAGCTACGGTTTAATTATAGGATCGAAAACATGATCTCTCCCCACACGTATCACAAACATTGTCCTAAATGTTTGATAGAAAATCAGAAAAATTTGAAAACATGTGAAATAAGTATGCACAAAATATAAAGACAGAATAAGCAAATAGATAAGATAGAAGAAAAATAAAAAGAGAGAGAAAATTTCCCTATGATGAGATGTTAAGAATCAAAGCAGTCGTTCCTATAAAAAAGAGTGAAGGTTTAAAAAAGGGTATATATATACAAGTAGTGCAAATAAACAAAAGTAAATATAGAAAAGAAAAAGAAAGACAAGAATGTAAATATGAAAGAAAAATGGGCGAAAGGAAATAAAAAGTAATAATTGCAAGTTACCAATTGAAAAAGAAAATGTGAGGTGTGCCGAAAGTGAAAACAGGCAATATTTGGCATTGGCACGGGCTGTGTTGGAGACAACCCGAATCATGGTGATCATTCAAACCGGGGCGTGCTGACTAGCACGGGTCGTGTTGATTTAAATTGACACATCCAATGTGCTGATGGCACGACCATACGTTGATTCATCTGCAATCAAAAATTGAGTTAATAAGGCAGCACCACCATGTTCTAAGTGGCACAGGTCATGTTTCTCGACAAAAAATTAGGTAGCACTTGTCGACATATATCATCTGCAAATAATCAATCATACAATTGAAAATTCAATCCTTAAGCTCCAACCTGCAACAAAATGCCTCAAACCAACAACAAACATCCACAATAGCTGATCAATATATGATAATTAATATAGATATGGTAGAATGTAAATAAGTATGAAAGTATAATACACATAATACCATAACAATATCACAATAAATATAAACATGCCTGAAAAGCTATCCTCATACATTATTCTCGCAAAGAATTAACCCTGAGGAGGAAACTGTGAAGTATAGCCAGGAAAGTATTGAGGAGGAGGAGAAGGAAACACCATTGACTGGTAATACAGAACGATTGCAGAGGTGGGAGATAAAGACTGAACTGATCTAGGAGTAGGAGACTGTGGCTAATCAGGAGTAGCAGATGGTTAAAGTGCAGTGTGCTTTGGTGGTGGGGAGGGAAGCTATGAAGTACGATGGCGTCGCTCATAAGAATAACTGACCTCTACGACACCTCAAGAACGACAGCTTAGACATTGCCAGAGAGTGGAGACTATGCATAATGGAGTCTAGATGACTCATAGTCTCACGTCGATAAGTATGAAGTTGCTCGACATGCTAAAAATGTGCCTTCTACTTCTCCTCAAAATGTACTCATTGTTGATATGCCAATTGAAGTTGTGTATGCTCAATCTGCTTATATCTCTATGACAGAGCCCTCTATTCGTCAACTAGCTCTTACTACCTCTCTACGGCTCCCAGCTGAGATCAGATCACTATGAACTGGTGATCCACCTACTGATCTCTCTGAATTGTTCGCTCGATGTACCACTGAGTATTGCAGTTGCTTCAGTACATCACTGTCCACTCTTTAGGATCGGGAAATAGTCCACTGAAAGTCAATGATGATGGTGGAGGATGGATATATGAGTGGCACGCCCACTATGGAGGTACTGAAAATGGTCCCACTAAGTAAGAGAAACTGCAAGGTAATGGGCTCTGCAGCGTTGAGGTAGGCTCTGCGGTCTGAACTGTAGGAGAAGGTGATTAGGGAGGTTGTTGGCGATCGTACCAGAAGACGATCAGTCGAGGTACTCTGTTATCTCTGTACATCATATTCATATGCTCGTATAGTTGTATGTCCATACCAGGGATACCTCTCAGTAGCGTGATTGACTCGTCGTGAAGGTACTCAATACCCAATTCAGTGGCAATCCTTGCAACAAAATAAGCTCCTATAATTGCTCTGGCTCTCTTGTTACATTTCTGGTAAATGTGATCAAGGAATAAATGTGCCATATCCACAGGCTAGCTGCACAAGCAGACGTACATACAATGTAAATATCTAATGCCTGCTACACCATCTCCGTCGATCATCCAAAGGATCGATTGGGTAAGCCATCTATGAATAATCCTCAGCAAAGTGTATTTTCTGACTATAGAGATGCTAGGATTATAGTGACCTCCCTGCTGACCCACTTGTCAAAAACTGTACGCTCTCTAGGAGAATTCTCTATATAATGAGGACCTCTAAGTACCCGCTCTAACCTAGTAAAAGTCCATATATGAAAAACTATTGCCTGCCAAAACTCTAGAGTCCTCACATTAAAATCCACATTCAACGTAATCAAAAATTCCAAAAACAATTCCTTACACAACACCAATTGATAGTCCATTTTCACATACTCAATCAAACCTCTGTTGAACAACAACTCATTCATATCTAACTCAACATCTAATCTCTATAAAACACCAAAATCTACAAATTTCTCAATATGAATTTGGCATTTAGACAGAAGATTATACCTTACTTGTTGTAAGTCGTCATCAAAACGCAAAAATGGATGTTCATCGGCACTTTGCTTCATTTTTTGGGAAGAGGCTGCCATTGATGTTGAAAATAATGAAATGGAGGTGTTGGTTGTGGCTAGAAATCTTCTGGAGGGCGTGTATGAAGTGATCGTGTTGGCTAAAAGTTGGATCGCGCTGCTGGGGAGAGTTTCTACGTGTTTTATGGTTTGAAAGAGCGTGAAAAATGAGTTGTCCGCTTATGTAGGTTTTATTGTCTTCGACACTCTCAAGATGAGTTCTCCTTTCTTTGTAGGTCATTGACAAAAGGGGAGAACAAAATGGGGCAAAAAATTGATGCTTAAAAGTTGTTTAGTATGTAGATGTTGAAAAATAGACTGTATATTATTTAATTTATGAGTTGGATTTTGATTGAGTGTGAGGATTTGTTAATTTAGGGTTTGTTTAAAGAAAATTTTAATGCAAGGATTGATTAGTTGAAATCATAAATTTAAAGGGACTATGTTTGTCATTTTTATGTTGGGACTATTTTAGTAAAATTTGAATCATAAGGACTAAACTAAAATTTTATAATAACTTTAAGGATTAAATTATAATAAAAAATAGTGTCAGAGAAAATTAATGAATTATAAAGATGTTAATTATAATTTATTTAAAATATAGGATTTACTAATATAATCATCAAAATATAGGTTAACCAGTTAATAGGATAGAAGAAAGGAAATTTGACAAAGGGTAGTTAATGAGTTAAAATTTTGTAGGCTATAGTTATTAAATACGCATTTGAAAAACTAACCCTTATAATTGATTGTCGAGTTAAATTGATTTTCACATAAAATTTATCAAGAAAATTTAGACTTCTAAATAAAACAAATATTTCAAAAAAAATTAGAATAACACGAGATGAGAATAATCTTGATGGGATAGAAGAAAATTTACCCATGTTTGTGAATTGATGTGCAATGAAATTTGTGTGTAAAATATTTTTAGGGGATCGAAAACAGAATGGAGCTAAAGAGTTACTAGAAAGGCGCACTTAGCACGGATATTGAGATGAGTGTGTACCCAATAGTTCTTTACTTTTGGTTGTCTTTGCATGGTTAAATATACGTGGAAATAATTGTGTGTTATGTATGTGTATGTTGTAAAGATATATGTTGGTGTGTTAAATGATGTGAAGTTTATGTGTGGTTTTGAGTATTGGTTGATATGGGTTGCTTGATTGGATTGTTCAATGTGTGAGATTCATGGAATGATCTTGTATGGTGTATGATTAATTGATGCCTTTATAAGAAAAGGATGATTTGGTGTGAAATGAATGAGATGATATTGATTGCTAATGATAGTAAATGCATAGATGACATGTATGTGGTTTATTGCATTATTGTGGGTGTGCATTCGTGATCATAACATCACGTGCATTTTGCATTAGAAGTGTCAATAGACACGGATTTTGTATTATAGGTGTCAATGGACATGAAGGTCACATAGAGTTGTTAATGGACACATAGGAAAAATGGGCATCAATAGACACAAGCTTTATATTACGTACGTATTTTGGAGCATCAATGGGAGAAAGGAAAGAAAAAAAATAGAGAAAAGACATGCATGATAATGCATCATTGAGCATTGAGAATTGACACATGTAACGAACAAAAAATCATGAAAAGCATTAGACATCTTGAATTGTAAATCATCACATACGAATGATGGAACATATGAGATTGAGATGAATGAATAACATTGTGTGTGATTTACTCTTTTGATGTGTTGATGATTTGAAAATGAATGGATTGTGTATCATTAGACTTTGAGATATATTTGAGATTGTGTGACTGAATGGATGTATATCATTATGTATGGATTGTTGGTTTGATGTGCTGATGTGGTAATTGGATGTTTAAATAACTTGGAACCTTGTTTAATGATGTTGAAATCATGTGTGATTGGTATGTGATTGAAATAGAATGCATGTGACTTGAAATATGATGTTTTGATGTGAAAATTGAGTATGAACAGGCTGCGAAATGGGTTGTACAAATAGTTCGTCAGCCCGTGCACTGATCCAAGATAAGATAGGATGGACGATGCTTAAAAATGAGGGCAAACGGTTTAGTGCACGGTTTGCATAAGTCGTGCACCAAATCGTTTGTTGTGCACAGAATGCGCACGGGTTGGTGCACAGGTTGGACAAACCATGCACTGCCCAATGTTTGTCTTTTTTGATTGTTTTTTAGTCCAAAATTGAATGGAGATGTTTGCAACTTTGTGTGAATGATTTAAATGAGTTTTTAATGGAAAATGAGACAAAGAAAACATTGGTATTGACTTAGAAAAGACATAATGAACTTTTACAATTTTTAGTAAACTGGATAGGAAACTAATACAAATTGTGTGATTGAATTTCCGAGTGCAATAGGCTCTATATAGTTCGGATAGTGGCGTTGGGGTATGCATTCATTGATTTAGTACTCGTGTTTATTTTTGTATAATTATTTTATGTATGCAAGATCAAGAGAATTCTTACGTGCGAGGTTGATGGTGTAGATTTAAAAAAATTAGTTTGTAAACGTATAGGGTTTTGCAAAATTCATTTTCAAATTGCATGTTTTTTATATGAAATCGATATAATCATTTCATTTAGAATTACGCTTCCTTATTTAGTCCCACATTATTTTTAACGTTATAACAGTCTCATGCTAACACGATGTAACAATTTGACAACTCTATTTTAAAAGGCAAAAAAATTATGTAGGTTTTAGTTAATTAAAAATAAATAAAATCTAACTTTTATTCGTCGCAAACAATATTGCCTATTCTTGATGACAAACTTTCAGCTTGACAGTCTCATCTAAGATATTTTCAGTAACTTTGATTTGCCTCAGTACCATAGAGCACAGCATCAAGCATTATTTTCAATGACTCCCTTCTCTCAAACATAAACAACCATTTCACATAAAGCCATTTCATGAAACATCTGTAGGAATGCCGAGAGAGATGCTCTACCCACCACAAATGCAGCAGCCGCAATGTTCTTTAACAAGGATGCAGCAACACCAAGTGATTGCAGATACTAATGCAGAATGAATGGAGAGCAGTCTTTTAAATAAACCAAATTAAAATTCCACTCAAAATTGTTATTTAATTTATTTTTAGTATTATACATATTTAATTAACATTTATTATCTTCTAAAGAAACCCAATTAAAGCAGCCTTTAACATTAAGGTTATAAATTCAATCAATGTAGGACAAATAGGCTAGACTGCCCAGTTTGTTGGTGTTTCTGATAAAAGTGTAGTATAGCATTCTTCATTATAGTGTTCCTTCTCTTATCCATGATAATATAAAAGGAATTCTACAATTTCGCAACAGCAAATATAGTTGTTATAATATTCTCTCATGCATTTTAATAAAAAATAAAGTAAAGCTTCATAACTAGATAGCTACTGTCCATCAAGAGTTTCTGCCTTATTGCAATCAAGACATCATAATCAAAACGAGACAAAAACTGCAATCTTGTTAAGAATATATTAGGATCATTAATGAAAAGGTTGAAAATCCTACATTTACCCCCTCTATAAGATGTACCATAAGAAAAGGGTCGCTGCTGCAATCAACTCACTATTCTCTCACTCCCCAACTACTGATAGATGCATGCACAATGAAGATGAAGTTGAGTCCACTCACCACTTATTGAAACAAGATATGATTGTCAAATTGTAGTTTTCATCTTTCTGATCTTGAAGCTTCACCTATCTCCACGTAGTGATTGAAAATTTTGATGCTGCTTCTCCAAGTGCTTAAATCTCTACAATCCCACTGACAAACCCTCTGTGGTGTGCAGTTGCCAACAAAAAAACTATGAATGAACTTGAATCCAGTTTTAGGTGCAGGGCCTGTTGCATTTGACCTGTAACATTCAGATTAAGTACAACAACCGGACATCTTGGTAAAAACAAGCAACATCACTTTCACATTCACCACCAAAAGCTGATAGGTTTATTGCTTTCATTTCAATTTAATCTGTAATGCAAAAACTGATTTGCAGGTAAAAAGAAACCTCAGGCATGCAAAAAAATCCTATAGTTCATTATTTAAGAATTTTTAAATTACATCCCTAACGTTTGAAGATGACTAGTAGAGTAAAATTTCTATAAATTAATATTTATAGATTTAAAGAGATTTTTTAAATTGATTGAAGTCAATTTGATTACATCAAAAACATTGTATCTTAGAAAAATCCATGTATCACATTATAATTGAATTAATCTAAAACATAGATTCATTGTAATAAATTAACGAAAACTAATAAATAATGTTCATTGCTTCATAATAATTAAGTATTATGTATTGTATTTTTACTATAAATATTCAATGTATGATGGTGACAGAAAATATTATATAAACAAGATAGAAAATTTCATGAAATCACACCCAGCAATGGCTCCTCATCTAAACAATGCAATTCGAGAACACAACGCTAGAATCATATTTAACTAAATTGTCTTAGTTTTGTTTAAGCTCAAATGGTTATTAATATGACCATATATTTAGATAGGTACTTTTGAAAATACATTATCTTATTATCTTTTTGAAATTTGTTAATATTTTAACTGGCCCAAATCGGAACCGCATAGAGATATTATTTTAAAGAGTTTATTAATTTACTGAGTATCAATTTAAAAGGACACATATCTTCCAATACTAGCTCATAATTTGAATCTGATGACTCCAGCAGTTGGTACTAACAAGAAAAAAGCATTATTATATATTTATATATTCAAATAGTTCATGCGCCAAAGTTGGCAAGCAGTACATTTGACTGTGAAAATGAAATGCCAACCTCAATTGAAATGCAGAGAACAATTCTCCTTTTTTGTTAAGCCCATGCAGAGGATTACATTTTCGACAAAATTAAGTGCAGCAGTAAGTAAAATACGAATAGCTAAAGCACTTGCTGTAGCTAACAACACTTTTTGATACACAAGCGATCATGTCAAAATTGTAAAAGGAAATATTCGATAATATCAATTTTGAAACTTGATGGAAGACAGAATGGGACATGAGCACAATCAAGAATATGATGAAAAGTATAATATGAGAAAGGTACACACCTGACAATCTGCAGAAAATATATATCAGCGTAATTAGGAGTTAAACGAGGACATCTGTCGTCTGGGATGCACAGTTAATAGTAAAATGACTAGAAGAAATCTATATGATTAAGTCGAAGTCTTTGCGATATTCACTTTAGCAGCTTTAGTTGCTGCACCTGGTCGAGGATCTGACGACCTAAAAGCACCCAAAGCATCCAAAAAGAACCTCTTATTTGGGATTATACCATTGCTGTCCATATGCTTTAACAATTTCTGTGCAAGATCTTTTGTGTTAGCTTTTGTGTAAGCCTTGTAAAGAAGCTTATATGTTGATGAATCAGGCTGTAAACCCCTGCTTTGAGCTTCTTCAAAAAGTCTATCAGCTTCTGTTGGCAACCCATTCATGCAATAAACATCTAGCATGGAATTCAGAGTTGAAATTCTGACATCTTTCCCAGATTCAACCAACTCGTCAAATATGTGCCTCGCTTTAGAAACACAATCGCAAAGCCCATACATTGTTATAAGACTTTCATATGTAATGAAGCTTGGCGTGTATTTCATATCAATCATCTTCTTGAAAACACCCTCTGCTTTATCTTTCAAACGTGCCTTCCCATAATTTATTATCATAGAATTGAATGTAGGCAAAGTCGGTTTCTCCTTGGAGTGCAAAAGCCTCTTGAAAACTAGTTCCATCTTATCAAACTCTTGCTTCTTGCCATAGCAATCTATCAACAAATTAAAAGTAATAATATCTGGTTTGCATTGATTACTTTTCATGCGTAAAAGCACGGACTCCATTTCTCGGATCATTCCGTTTTTACCATATCCATCCATCACACCATTGTAAGTATAGATATCAGGGGAGACAATGCTTTGATCTAGCTCTTTAAACAACACATTAACTTGATCAACATTGCGCGCTTGAGCAAAGGCTCTCAAAAGAATATTATAAGTCACAACACTTGGTTGGCACCGTTCCATACCTTTCATCCTCTTGAAATATCCAAGAGCTTTGTTCAACGCCTTTGCCTTATCCTTAGAATGAAGATGTGCCGTAATAAGTGCATTGTAAACAGAAGTATCTGGTTTACATCCACTGTTTCGCATCTCAGTGAAAAGCCACATTGCCATTCGAGTTTGACCTTTTCTCCCCATAACTGAAATCAACTTTGAATATATACCATTATCTGCAACATACCATCGCTGCTTCTGCATCCATCTGAACACCTAAATACACAACAATCACATAAGCATAACAATATCAATTGTTGACCAACTTCACGTACAATAACACAACCAATTCCAACTTCCTTCAAACGCAAGAAGAAAAAAGATAATTTCTCAAACCAATGAGCACAGGCTCAGTGGTAGTGGACTGTCTTTACAATTATCAAATGCAATTATGAAATAATTACGGGCTCTGACTTTCAAAACATTACATTACAAAATTGCAAAACTTGCCATAATGTAAATGACAAAAATTGCAGCATACACAATGAAAATTTTAAATAAAGAATCTGAGACTGCAATTCATCACCTGAATACATTCAATAACTCATCCCCCAGATAATACGCCAACATTCTAACTTCTCACTTCTTGCTTATGCAGGAACCAGATCACTAATTATAAATACCAAACCAAATTGGCTCAAAGGAACTCTAGAAAAACCAAGTTTTGGTTAAATGGTACTGAAGTCCATTACAGTAGCATGAATGAGTTAGAATAATGAAAAAATTACTAATATCAATTATCAAACCACACTATTGAAGTGAAAAAAAAATTAGCTAAATTGTCGAAGTTAAAACTGCAGAACACAGAGGGTCAAGGCCAACACTTGAGAGAGAAAACGGAAACAAAACCAAACCCAAAAAAAGACACCAATTTTCTACAAAAGAAAACAAAGAAGCATAAAAGAAAAGACATCGTTGACAAACCTCAAGGCATTGAAGCCACTTATCTCTCTTGCCAAGTTCTTCAAAAAGCAAGAAACAATGTTCAGTTCTTACAACCCTGACATGCTTGTCAAGTGTTCTTACAAGAGGTTGTTTATCATTGAAGCTTCTAAGCAAAAAGCGAACGAATTCTTGTGGTTCCCAAGTGTGGGAATTAGGAAGATGGGGAGTTTTGGGTGGAGTAGCATGGAAATGGGTTTTGGAGAGGTTGATGCGGTGGGGATAGTGGAGGAGAGTTGGAGTGGGAATTTGTGGGGAGTGAGGGATGAATGGTGAAGAGGAAGGGAATGGTTGGAGGCGGAGGGAGTGCGGGGAGATTGGCATTGTGGGAGATTAGCAGAGGAAGGTTGAGGGAACCAAACCAAATGGGATGTGTTTCTTTTGGCTTAGAGCTTAACCTGCATATTTCACTCCAATTACCCTTGTGCTCGATGAGTATTGACTGCCCCATTTGCTCCATTATTTTTTTCTTTTTCAAATCAACAACTTCAATGGTTGTTGATGAGGTTAAATTTTGTGCTTAACATTTTATTTAAAGAATAATATTGAGTTTAATTTTTTTTTGTCTAATTCGATACTTAGCATTTGTACTATAGTTTAAGTTAGGATCTTTGCTTTGTAAAAATATAGTAGAAACTCATTTTTAATAGCTGAATTGATGATTTAAGATTGAAATAAAGTTATTTTTTGCAATTGTTACTCAAAAGGAGTCGTCTTTGTGAGTGACAAAAAAAAAAAGAAAATTTTAGTAAAAAAAATTGGATTTGTTTTAGTTTTTGAGTTATTGATAATTAATCTCAGTTATAATAACAAAATGTTGTCTTTTTGAACTAATGATGTTAAAGATTACAATTTAGCGTTCCAATCTAACTCTAATATAATATCGTTAGTGACACATAAGATTCTATTTATTAGTGTACTAATTAACAACTTAATTGAGCTACAATGAAAATGTTAGACAACGAATTAGATTAAAAAAAATTGGATCCAATATTATATTTTGAACAAAATGTTGGGCCTGAAAATGAACCTTATCCTTCAATGCTTCATTCGTAGAGAGAATCCTTTAACAATGAAGAAACAAGAAAAGATGGGGATCTGAATCCCACATGTTGACATTAGACAAAAAATCATACGTTCTTGCTAAATAATGAGCAATATGATTCACTGACCTTTTAACATAACGAACTGAAATATTGCTAATCTGTGTCATTAACACTTGCAATCTTGCATTATCTGTCCACACATAGATCTATTTTGCATTGAACCTAGGAGGGATTGCATAACTATCTCCACATCAGATTTAATAATTACCCGGTTGAGTGATTTTTCCACACACCACATCAGAGTTGCTTTAATCGCCATGGCTTTTGCCATATGGTGCTCCATAAGATCTGCCACCTGGAAGCTCTTGACACCCCTAAATAGTCCTGCGTCGCCTCACAAGATACATGTCCAAGAACTGCAAGAAAAATCGTTAAACAGTCTGACATCGTAATTGATTTTCATCATCTAAGTAGGAGGTCTCGTCCATGCATCTACACTTCCTACATTAGTCACTTATGGAGGCTGCCTCAAACTGCAACTTGGATTGAATCTGGCCTGCACTGCAAAATAGATGAGCTAATCATATGTAAAGTTTTATGCAGCCCCATTTTCCTCTTCTTCCTACGCAATTTGTTCAGCCTCTTCCATAATCCCTATAAGACCCAAAACAACTTATCATTCATTCTATATAGAGCACTTCCCAAGATCCTCCACAAAGTCAGCCAACCCCTTATTTAAACCATTAATTCCCAGCTCACTCCACACTTCTCTTACAAAAGTACATCCTAGAAAGATATGCTCAGCCGTCTCCTGCTCTCCACTACATTGAATGCAGGTTTCATCTAGAGGCACCTACTTTAGCTTTAGTGCCGATTTAGTTGGTAGGCTATTCGTAAGCACACTCCCCATAAGATTCTTCACCTTAAGCAAACCATTAACTAACCATAATTGTTGCCATACTAGTCTTGCCAGCCCAACATACTCGTCCGGTCTAATCTCTGTTATAGTCCACTCCTATCTAGCCTTCAGCTTTAGTGATCGCTGGTCACCCTTAAACTAAGTGGAACAACAACAATACAATTAGTCTCCTCCATCGAGAACAACCGTTGTATTTTCCCATAATCCCACTATCTGCCTTCGTAGCAAAATAGGTCTTTAACCTTCATATCAGCTATCTCTTCTGTCAGAATCATGTTAACAAAATCATCCTCCCTAAATGCCACCCAATGATCTTTAAATATTTCAGCCAAGTCACCATTACCAATCATGATCATACTCCCCTTACGTAACATTGAAAGAGCTTTCATGATGCCAGACCAAATAAAGCTTGGTGATCCACTAAGACTAACATCAAGAAATCTAGAAGTTGGGAAGTAACTAGCTTTATACAATCTTGCCACAAGTGAATCTGGGTTAGTAAGGATACTCTAGCCTTGTTTAGTAACTAGTGCTAAATTGAATTCATGCAACTTTCCGAAACCCAACCCTCCTCCTTTTGGTTTTGCCATTTTATCCTAAGATTGCCACCTAATTCCTTTCTTATCTTGCCTACTCCTCCACTAGAAAGAATTCATCGTTCTTTCAAGTTCAACACATAGATCCTTTGGCAATAAGTAAACAGTCATCAAATAATTTGGCATCGTCTGGCCCACTACTTTAATGAACACTTCCTTCCTTGCACGAGATAACAGAAGTCCCCTGTAACGTCATAAAAATTTGATAATAATAAGATTTTAATAAATATATATAAACGTACATAAATTTTTTGCAAATTATTTTAATTAATGTTTCGGTGGAAGGTGTAGGATTTAGTGTGAAATAAAAATCAGGTGTGTTTAAGTTGATTGGGAAAGAGAAAAACGAGGGTAGAGTGAATCAGTTGAATCGGGGGCAAAATCGTCCAACCCGAACTTATATATATGTACATGTGTCTATCTCTCTCTACACACATCCTCATTCACGTTCTCTCTCTCCAAATAACGTTTCCAAAGTCAAAAACCGTAACCAATCCTGAACCTTCATCAAATCTTGGCGTTTGAGAGTTCTAGAATCGATTAGAGCTCTTAATTTGGTAAGTTTTCTCGTATAGAATTCTTAAATCCCGTTTTTGCTCCATATTTAACTTTCCGACGCAATATATCTTTCATACAAGCTCCGATTTGAGTGAAATTTGGCTCGTTGGAAAGCTCAATATATGTACTATCCATTAGTAACCATTTTTAGTGTTAATTCATGGTTTAGGTACTTGAAATCGGTGTTTTAAGATGGATAGGTCAAAGTGACGAGTTTGGGTTTCCTAACCCTAAGTTCGTTCCGAAGTACCGTTGCTTAGGTAAGTTTCTTCGGGCTCTAGTGAGGTGATATTAATGGTCAATTTAATTGGGTCTTGAGTAGTGAGTGAATATGAATTGATGATAGAAAATTGCTTAGGGTTTCGGGAAGGAAATCGGTGAATTAGAGTGTAAATGTTGTATCGAAAAATAGAAAGCGTAAAAATATATTTAACTAAACTGATAGGGAGCGGTAAAGATGGTTGGTAAGAAGTAAAGAATGAGTTAGGTGAAGGGGGGTTGGTAGGAAGTATTAATGAGAGGGAGAGGTAAGAAAAGAGATAAGTTATTTAAACTTATAGAAGT